>WYDI02010695.1:0-31116 GCA_009867235.2 Psittacus erithacus | reverse complement strand
GCATAGACCAAAATGTACCCTGATTCAAAATGTGGTTTATAAGAGAAAGCCAGAACTTGTAAATCTGGAGAATAGCAGGAAAAGGATGTTCTTCTGTGTCAAGCTGGATTGCTTTTAATACCCTACAGCAGACCATGCTGGAAGAAGAGGTAGCTGCTTCTATAGACCATTGAAAAGAAGAAAGTGATAAGCATTCCTTTGTTCCTTCTCAGTCACTGTGCTTCAGCCCAAGGCAAACACTTGTTTCCTTTGCATTCTGTTAGCAGGCTAGGTGCTCAGCTCAAAGGGAGCAAGTACGTTCTGGGCTTTGAGACACCAAAATGAACCCAGGTGGTTCCTCTGCTAGCTATTCATGGCAAGTAAACTGTGTAGTTCCAATTATGTAAAGGCCAGAGTGACTGTGCTCTTCACAGCATGCATATGCACAAGGACTGAGCATTTTGGATGTGTTAAATTGATGTTTAAAAGAAAAAGAAAAATAATGGTCTCCTTTCTGACTTCTGTTTCTCTCAACCAGGTTCATGTAACTCACCTTTGTCAACAATACGCGTAAGGCACCTTGGCCCTGATGTTAATTAATATCACTGGCCTAAAATTGTGCATCTCAGAAAAACCTTCCTAATTGAACAAAATATGGTTTTTATGGTCCATATAAATTAACCTCTGATCTTACATGTATTAGTACTGAATCTGCTTCTATACATAGAGGTACAGCACATACACTAACGGAAATTTCTTGAAAGGTGGAAAGTATTATGTAGAAGGATGATCACTCAGTTCTATTTTCAGCTGGTCTGATGGTGTCACTTCCTCTCAAACTCTTAAGTAAGCTGGTTTTGTTTATATAGGGGTTTTTAATATTTTCATAACATGAAGCAGGCGCTTAGAAAGTTAATGAGAAATACCTTTCTTTCTCTGCTCTGCTCTTTGGTCTTTCAGGAAATTTCTATGGCTTCGTTGCTGTCTAGACTGTAAGAACTATATAGCAAGCAGCACCACCACCCTTCCTGCAGGAGCAAAATGCTGTGAAGAGATGCAACAGTCTGATGGATTTTCCTGCTAGTGTAGCCACTCCTGCCCCAAAACATGGCAGCTGTGTGCCAAGAGGGATCCCAGCTAATGTGATGGACAGTGAGGGGGCAGGGTGCACCCAGCAGGGACAAGACTTTGTTCTGTCAATGGCACCGCCACAGGTATTGCTGCTTAGCTGTGTCAATGTGTTTTTGTCTCTACACAATAGGAGAAAATGTAAAGAAAAGAAGAAGGAATACTGACCCCCATATGTTCTGTTTCAGTCATCGTAAAACACCTGCATCAGGTCTTCATCAGTTTAAAAATAAATAACTGAGGTTTAACATAAAGTTGCTTTGGTTCCTGTTTCGACTAGAAAGGAATTAAATCAAACACTAAAGTGCAGCTTAAAACACCTGTCTGGAAATTGCACCTTTAGCACACTGACATGACCTTTGACTGTGCAGCTGGACTGGCCCAAAGTTCTTTCTGTTTGAAACTTGAAACAATTTGGTATTTTTTCCTCTCTTGTTTTCCTGTCCTTACACAGGAAAATATACACAGTCGTAGGTTCAATATAAATATACACAGTCAATTTTATTGTAAAATAATTGCCACACTCCTTTATTAGTACAACACTTTCACCAAAAGGGGTTATTAAATAAATACTAAAGCAAACAAAAAACTGATCTCTTCCTACTCAAAATGATTGCCTCAGGGAGCTCCCAAATACCCACTCAGACAACATAGGCTAAAACCCCTCTGTATTGGTTTATGAAAGCAGACGTGTATCCAGAGAGTATCTTCATTTCTCCTCTTGAAGAAAATTTATTCTGCAGTGTACTGAGAAGGAAACGTTTCATGCTAGGAAGCAACACTGCATTTGACTGCAGGCAAACTGGGTAGTGACTGATCACCCCAGTGATGTGCCTGCCCTTAGGTTTCCAGGTTTCTGCTCTGCTCACAGTGAGATGTTGGTAAAAGCAGAGTGGCCATAACACACTTTGTGGTGGGTTCCTTGGGAGGGCAAGTGCCTGTACAGCAGAGTTTCTAGAAGTTACTTAAAAATCAAGTAAAAGCCTACCAGCTACCTAAAATAAATTCTTTATTCTATGGTGCATATGGTGGAGGCTTTTCTCCAGGCAACAAGTAAGTTGGTGTATAGAGGGCTGGAGCATTGGGGGGAAGACCATAGCTGGAGCTGGACTGAGATGGAGGCTGAGTTTCTTCTGATAAGGAGATGTCAGTAGATGATGTTCCTGGAAAATTGCTGGCAGGCTGTATATGGACAAAGAAAAACACTTTCTTCAGTAAAGGATTACAACCCCATTTGCAGCTTTGTGTGAAGAATTTACCATGTAAGTGCTATATAATAAGCCCCATGATTAAATTTCTCATGCACTGCAGCACAACATTCGCTTCAGTTTTAAAGTATAGCTTAAGTATAGCAATGATGGTGTCTAGTGAAACAGATTCCATCTGTAACCCAAGTCGTTTTTAATAGACATTGCACATATAGCTAGGCACTAGAGCAGAACAGGAATTTCTGCAGGAAAAGATGCTCTGGCTTCCTGGGTGAGGCACTGCACCTGACTGGCTGATTAGGTTACATGTAGCTGCTTGTCTCCAGGCATCACTGTGAAATTTCAATTATCTCAGAGGCAATTAATCTCAGTTATAATACTTGCATAAAAGCAATGTCTTATTCCTGTGCCAAATGCAGACTCCTTGTAAAAGAAAATTTTAGAGGTGAGTCTCCCTGTAGGTCTTTCGCTTTGGCTGTCTCAGCTATAACGGGGCTTTGGCTGAAAGAGTTGTGAAAAATCGAGCTTAGGAAGCAGCCTATGTTCAGGAATAAGCAGTTGGTTAGAACAAAAGGATGCACGTAGGGACTAATGTTCTGGATAAAAATCTAACACTGCTTTAAACCAAGTTCTGCCATTAATTTCAAGAGGGTCAGGGTTTCGCTCCTCCTCTTGTATGCCAGCATGTGCTAGTCCATGGGCCTCACCAGAAGAGCTACGCTCAGCTTTCCTCAGGTTCAGGCCTAAAGTGCCCAGAATTTAAAAAACCAAACCAAACCAATAGTAGTCATGGGTCTTTTTCAGGGAAATGAAAAATCCAGGCAAATGATCCCTGCTGCTAAAAAAAAATATAAAAATTAATAATCACCATCTAGAAGCCAGTATAAGGGTTGGCACTTGGACAATGGCATCTCAAAGCTGCCCAGGGCCAGCAGACCCTATGCCATGATGCAGGACTTCTTCATTGGGCTCCAGGTGAGCAGAAGAGGAGAATGTTGTCCTGCATTTATACCACAGGGTGATTGGTGAGTGAGAATGGGGATGTCCTGACAGGAAGGTTGATTGTGCCCTTTAACTCTCCAGGAGGCAGTGCAGATATACTGACAAACCTGTTAGCTACATCAGCTCCAGCTGTTGCATTTTTTGGGTGGTTTGTTGTGGTTTTTTTAAATTTATTTATTTATTTTGGAGTTGTTGCTTCCCTGCTCCCTAAAACTGCAGCCACTGTTTCCATCTGTCTGCCTGGAATAACTTCTGTAATGAGTTCTCTGGCAGGAATGACTGGCACAACACCCTTACTGCTGTCATCACTACCAGTCCCTGCACAGCTAATCATTTACCCGACCAGTTGGCAAGCCTATTACCAAGACTAGTAATGACTGAACTGCACTAGTAAGGGATGAATGATTTTGTTAGCACATGCCATGGTAAACAAAAGAAATGCTGGTTAAAACCTTGTCAAATGCATTCCTGTTGTCACCCTTTCTTTTCTGAACTTGGCTGATTTCTGCTTGTAGACAAGGAAGCATGAGGTGAACAGAGGAGCATCTACCACCAGCTCAGGTTGTGATTTTTTAAAAGACTTTTCCTCTCCAGCAAACGTTTATTCAATGAGATACTGGATTCAGCAGAGGGCCCGGAATAACCTGCGCGATGTGGGAGCCACAGGTGAACTCAGGTTTATAGCCTTTGAGCTAATGGAGCTTCAGCCCTTGCAAGCAGAGCAGCACTCACGCTAGCTGTGTTGCATGCCAGACTCATCTGAGGCCAGATGTATCCCCAAGAGGAGGAACTACAACTGTAGATTTCCTCTGGTTGAGGGAAGGGTTCAAACTCCAGTTGTTAGTTGGTAATTAATTGCTAACAGCTTTACTTCATTAACTCCCAAATCAGGTAACTACCTGACCTCATTATCAGGCATCACTAGATGCCTATATGCCACCAGCCCCTGCATTTAGCCAAATAAATTCAAGCCCTAAGGCCTGTAGTTGCCTTAAGGACTAGGATCAGCTGAGTAGAGCTTGTGAAGACCTGAATCTAGGAGCTGGGTGCTGCTTGGAGCACTCAGCTCACAAGTACTGGAAGCAGATGATGGTTAAGGTTCTGGCTGTTCTTCATCAGGCCTACTTCTAATATTCACCATTTCTGGCTCTGAGTAAGTTTATTTTGAGTTTTTTTAACTTGTATACAGATGCAGAAATTATTTCTCTCCAAACTACAATATAATGAGCTCATACATGCAGGAAGGCAGCTTGCTCCCTCCTTCTCCCCACCTCACAAAAAGGATTAAATGCTTTCCCTTCTGGAGCCCAGTGCTTCTTGCTAACCTCTCCTGGCATGGGGACAGCTGGTGGTGCTTGCCTCTGAATGTTTTGAAGATGAGAAAAAACAACTGAACACAACTTTTAGAATAAATAGAAATCTAGGTGAAGAACTGTGTTTATTTTGAAATGCAGTTAAGAATTTGGGATAAATGTGATACTGGAAACATTTCAGTTTCTCAGTGGACACAGGACTGAACAGCTACAATTGATCCTCATGACTACTTACATGCATCTTTTCAACTTAATTATTTTCTTTCATCTGTTTCTATTCCCTGTTCTCTCTGCTCTTGGCTACGTGCTAACTGAACTCTGCAGAACAGCACAGCTTTTAACTAAAAGCAAACAAAAAGAAATGTTCCATTTTTCCTTTTAAACCATGGCCTCCAAAAGCGTCTGGCCCCATTTATGTTAATAAGTAAGACATGCCAAGGACTGTTCTGTGGCTGTGAAGCCAACTGGCACAGTACATATCGCATCCCTACAGCTGAACTTTTACCACGAAAACAGTATGCAGGGTTTTTGTTAGCACATGCCATAGTAAACAAAAGAAATGCTGGTTAAATCCTTGTCAAATGCATTCCTGTTATCACCTGTTACCATACAATCTGTATGCACACTGTCTACTGGGAATGGTCCATTGCTTTTGCCATCTTCTGACCCCTTCCTGTGTGTTGCTAGGAGACTGTTAGATGGTCCAGGCCAAACCCACGCCAGGAACATGCTAACAATGCACTGGTATGGATCATCATCATGGCTCCTGAGAGTTTGAAATGAGGCAAGGACAAGATCTATCACTGCAGAGTTTGTACTGAGTAGCAGCTTATGCTTTTCTGATGGAGTAAGAAGGGTGCCATTTTGTACTGTACCTGAAGAGGTAGTGGGTAGGATGGATATGTAGATATAGTTGCTGCAGAAGGACAGAACCCAGCGTATGTCAGGATCTGCTGGGCAGGATTGTACAGGATCTGAGGAGGAGGTGCAGTAGCACTGAAAGCAATTTGGGACAGAGGTACCTGCTGAGCACAGAAGACAACAATATATCAGCACAGCACAGAGAGGACTGGAGCAGGAACTAGTCCTAACACCAGCAACTAGGCAATTTAACAGCTTTCTGTTTTCAAACACAGTCCTGGTATTACAAAAAAAACCAAACCCAAGGAGCAGACAGAATGAGAGGGAGGTGTATCTGGAGTGAATTTTCTGACCAGAAATACATAGCTATTTTAATCTTTTTTTCCTTGGAAAAAGACTGCTGGTGCTTCCCGAGTACCAGTTATGGAAGCACTGGCAGTACTCCAGACCTAAGACACCCTGAAGAGCGCAGCATACAGCTTTGATCACCTCTCTTATTTGCTCCAGCACCAAACACCCAGTTCTTCACGATTTGCTGCAGACCCTTTCCAACAGCAACTACCTGATGCCCTCATGTATTTTCTCTGTGCTTTTCTACACAGATGTACAATGATCTCCTTTTCCAGACCACCTTCTCTGCTTTCACAGCTCTCTTGTCTTGTGAAACAGAGTTTGCCTTTCTGTCCGTTATCATCCCACCATGTGCATATCTCATTTGTACTTCATAAAATCCTTCATCATATCTTGTAGCTTTATTGGCATGCCCCTTAACTACAATGTGATATGAGGTTTGCAGGAAGAAGTCATAGCTCATATTAAACCTGCTAATGCAACTTGGGGAGAAAAGAAAAAAGAGAAAAGCTGAATGGGAAAGGGGGCTTGTGTCAAACCCTAAACCCTTGTGCTACATAACCATTTGTGAAGGACAATAGAGCTCTCTGTGAAAGATTTTCATGTCCTTTTGCTTTGAAAAGCCAGACAAATCCAGTGGTTTCTTTACTCTCCTTTGTTTTTATTAGCAGATTCCTCTACATGTGAGAGCATGGAATTTTCTTTTTACTGAATAATAAAATACGGTGTTTGCCAGACAAGTGCTAAAAGCAGCAGCCAGGATTTTATTTTTTTTCTTCTTCTTCTTTTTGGCATTTCCTGTCAGATTTTGCAGTGAGAGACATAAACCATTGTATCCTCTGGAGATAGTGTGAGATATCTCTGTGATTGAGAAAGAGGTATATTAATTGTGTTTGTACATGGAAAACATCATCTATGTCACTGATGTACCACATGAGGTTACCTGACAAGCTAGGCTTTAGCTCTCTGGAGAAACTTAGCCCCCCAGGAGCTAGCGCAGAGAAAGGCTGGCGTCAAAAGCAGAGAGCCTATTCTATGTGAGAAGTCAAGTCTGTCATTTTCAAGGTACCTTGCTCAAAACACCTCCTTTCTACAAACCCTGCAGGGTGGGAAGAAAGAAAGGGATATTGCGTTTCAGAATAGAGTAGTGAGAGGCAGCTAACGGGTCTGCCTCAGACCCAAAGGTTTCGGGTCAGCAACAAGGCCCATCCAAGCTGGGGATGAACTCGCACTCAGTGCGTTACCTTCTTCAGACAAGCGAGGCCTTGGTGTGATCAGATCCTTTTTGCTATGGACATAAACACAGTAAGAAACACTTGTTATGACCAGTGTGAAACGCAGATGCCTGTTCGGCATCTGCCACCAACTTTTTGGTTTGGGTGCTGCTGCCCTCCCAGGAACCTCTCTCAGCCCCCTTATGCTGTTTGCATCTGCAGCAGCAACACTCTAATTGCTAAGGATGAACACCACAACAGTCCTAGAAGATGCCCCAAATCTGCTGATTAAAGCACCGTATTATCAGGTTCTCTGGCCTCAGCCTGAAGCTAGCAATGATTTGCAGGCATTGAAGCTGGTTAGGTGCTTTTATCAAGTATTCCAGTAATGATACTATGTTAGATTAGTCACAGGGTACAAAATACAAGGGTAGGTGGAGGCATTTTAAACTGAAACACCACCCAAGTCAAAGAGATAAGGAGCTATGAACTGGCCAGAGAGTGCTGGCAGCACTTTGAGCATGGGGAAACCAGGCTGTGGCCAGAGGGGCTGAGCTGCTGCTCACTTTGTGCTGTGCAGTGCACTGCAGAGCAAGGCAGGTCAGCTCACTGATCTGACGAAGCCCTGCCAAAGCGTTTATTTCTGAGCTACAACCATTTTTAATGTCAGACTGCACCTATAGCTGCATGAGTGCTAAGACATGAACATATGGCATGTAGCTCAGCAATTAGGGGTTCATTTTGTTTTCGTTTTTTAGAGCAGGGATGGGGAGAGGGATAAGGGAATGGTGTTTAATCTGTTTAGATTCCCTTGAGGACTCCGAGAAGGAGACTAACTGAAAAAGCCAGCAACCTCCCCCCAGCACCATCAGCAGCTCTGACTGATGCAATCCTAAACCCAGGGCAGGCAGATTCTTTGGCAAGGTGTGTCAAGAAAACATCTACAAGTCATCAGATGAATACTGGGGCAGGGACGTAGATTAACTCTTAGTACCAGTAAGTGGAGTTCCCCATGCATTTCTTTACCTCTGTCTTCTGTAAGAAATAATCATGGTGTTTTACCATTTTGGTTATTCCAAGTGCAAACTTCCATTTACATCATACTGTAATCTGCTTTTTATTACAGGTAACTGCCTAGCCACCATTCTATATCCAAGCACACTGCAGATCTGAAAAGGAGGGTACCATTGTAACCACTGCAGTTCCCCAGCACCCAGCAGATCACGGAGGGCAGCCCCACAAAGGAGACGGGGGCCACTGAGAGCTGACACCCTGGGGGCCAGGGGAGCCTGAAATGTTTCTCACTGAGCCAGCACAGCCCTCTGGCAGGCAGCATGGGGAGAGTGCCAGGGTCTGCAAGGAAGAAAGCCTGCAATAACCAAAACAACACTTCATTTTTTTTCTGTCCAGGAAATACGATGGGTTTAGAGGCAACAGCACTGTTTTGCAAACTCTCCCCTTTGTAACATGTTTTGGCTGCCAACATTCCCCAGAGATAAACATGATGTTTTTTTGTTTGACTACTGAGCCTGGCCCTGTGTTTTCTGGAAGTCAACCTTGGAGCAATGCCCTAAGGCGTTTCAGAGTGGGCTTTGCAGCTCTCCCTGCAAAACGCCAGTGAGCATTTCTGTGGGAAGGTGACATCCCGATCGTTCTCCCACACACTTTGAAGTTGTAGCTTTTTGTATTTCAGTCTCATGACCCTTCCTCTCCCTCTTCTGCTCAATGTTTTCTTGGTCCCTGTCTTCCCCCAAGCTTTGCTCCTTTAGTAACAAAAGTGAGCAGCAGATGAGCAAACCAGCTCTGGTAAGTCACTCAAAAGGACCCTGAAAAAGCGCAGGCAGGAGGAAGGAGCAGTCATTGCATTTGGATTGCTGCTTTAGTAAGACTTCCACAAGCATAGCATGGCTCCTGTGCTAAGGTAACTGACACAAACTCATCTTTCCCTTAAGCTAGCGAGGGCTTTTTTTCTGCTCCCACTGCAGAGAAGACATTAAACAGCTTATTCAGGTCAGGTTTTTGGCTGGAGCCCCACAGACTGTCCAGCAGAGCCTTGGGGGAAGCTGCAAATCCAGTGTTGCTGCTATTTCCTTGCACAGCTTTACACCACCCAGTCAGAAGACCCAGACCATGACCCAGGCTTTGACTCTTAGCAAGGGAATGTGCCAGGTCATGGAGACCCCAGTTCTCCCAGGAATGTCTCCTCGGCTTGGTATCCCTGGCACAAGCAGCGCAATGATGGCCCCTGAGCCAGAGGTGTGCCTGGGCTGGAGCTCACCCTGCTATAAAGTATCAACCCAAATCCCACATAAGCCTCTGTTTGTGCAAGATAGATTAGACTCAGGCTGGCTCTCTGTGCCCTTTCCCATCTCAGGGGAGCTCTAGCAACTCCCTTAGGTGCCCTTGATGGAGATACCTGCACCCATCTGCTAGGCAGGGGAAAACACTTAGCAGCACTGGAAAAGTGCAGTGTTGTACCAAGGATTTTGTGTAAATGATGCCTGCCTTTCCCTCCCCATCTAGCTGCTCTTCCCCATGTTTCCCACTGTGGTTGTTTCTCCTCCCCTTCTGCCATTGCTTCTCTCACAGGGAGGCGATGAATTAAGCTGGCAATGCTGCTTCCACTCCTGTCCATCAGGCAGCCACAACTCTTCACTGGTTTCCTCCAATTTGTTATCAACTCCTTGCAAGAGTTACCTCACATAAAGGACAGCTCAGCTGCACATTTCTTACGTATGAAGGCTCAGTGTGCTTGTTTGCCTTAAGCTAGAGAGCAAACATTTTGCGACTCTTAAAAAGGCGAATTTCAAGTAATTCATATGGCCCTGCTCTGTAGTTTTAAGCACCCAACACATTGTAGATAGCATGGACATGCTTGTTAAGAGACACTGGGTGGTCAGAGCAGAGACTTGGCTCACTGGCTGCCAGCTCTGAGCAGCTCCTTCCTTCTAGTTTGCCCCCCCAGTGTACATCTCACCCATCTCTCTTGCTTTCTCTTTCCTGCTCCATCCCTCTCTTCTTTACTTTCACCTGCCTTTATGTTCCCCCTGGAATAGTCACCAGAAATACTATGAACCTAAGATGACCTGTGTTGCTTTCACACCTCCCTTTGGCTCCTGCATTTCACCCTCATCCCCCCCATCTCTGTCCATTTAGTTTAAGCTCTTTCGGCAGGGACGATCTGCTCTTCCAAGTGCCTAGTAAATCATGAGCTACTTGGGTGGTCTATGGGCACTGCTTTAGCAAACATGACTACTGACACTGATATCTCAAGAACAGCTACTTTCACCATTTTAACATATCAGAAAATCTAGGCAGATGAGTCAGTGCATTACAGAATCCCTCCCAGCACACAGCTTCTTCTGAATGCAGTGGTGCACATCAGCATAAGATGGTGGTGTATCACAAGGAGCATTTAGAGCATTGCATTCTTTAGGTTAATGTGACCTAAATATGACTGTTTAAATAAGAACTTGAGTGGTATTGCAGAGCTAATCCCCATTCTTAGGAAAAGAACTACATGAGGTTAAATAGTCACACCTAGGACTTGAGTTTTACATGTCAGCTACAGACCAGTATCTGCAAATTCTGTGCTGGCTCACACATTCAGTTCTGAATTAGAAGGAAAAATAGACGCTGCTAAGTGAATCACCAGCATCTGTTCACACAGACACCTGTCTTTTCTCTTCCATTCATGTATTTGATCAGGCTTGACCTACTTAGCTGTGAGCAGCTGGCAGCAGCTTAGCCTAAAGATACTACTCCAGAATCCCAGATCACACAGGAAGCATGCTTAAAGTGACTCCTTTATGCAGTTACACTTCCTTGGTTTTAACCCATTTGATAACATCAATGAGCACATAAGTCCCCACATAAGGCAAAAGACTGTGGGCCTTACCATGTCTTTAAATGCCCCAAGAATGGCTGCCGTAATAATCCCCAGGAACAACCCGATGATGTTGAGGACTGTGGAGGACCACAGCAGCCTGTACAGGTGAACCACATCCTGGCAGCTGCTCACACCAAGAAATTCATAGTAGCTGGAGGACTGCTCTGAACTGAAAGGGAATACAGATGTCATTGCAGTGGGAATGGTTTTGATGTAACGCAGAACACCAGAGGATCTGAATCTCTCCTGCTTACTTCTCTCTTTGGTGGAGTACTTCATGCACGTTCCTATCAAACACTGCTCAGATGAACTGAAGAAAGCTCTACTGTAGACAAAATTTGGCTCTACTAATGCCAACATTAAATGAGTCCAACTGATACCAACCCTAACTTGGCGGATCGATGCAGGGACTCTTTTTTTTTGCTTAGGGTCTCTGAACAGAAGCACAGTCCTGGCATATGGATGCTGCCCTTGCCATTTAGCTTCCAGCTAAAGCATGCTTAGCATTGCTTTTTTCCCCCAGCTTACCTGGAAATTTGCTGGCATCTCTGAAACTGAGGAAGGCAAGTTGCTTAAGCGTTAATTCAACCACAGGAAGGGAGATATTGCCAGCTGGCTACATTTGTTTATGGTGTCTGTGGTTCCAAATTAACAGATGCAACACGGTACAGTATAAAGATGTGCACTTACATTATAGATTGTACTATCCAGAAATCTTTCTAGCTACACTGCACTGGTTATTGTAAATCAGGCATGTTGTGAAGTTAATCTTCACTGTCTTGCCGAAAGTCAGAAGTATCCTACTGCAAAATTTGAAACCACAGTTTCCTGCAGCTCTTTCCAGTACTTGCCTTAATGCTATCCCACTAATGGGCTCTAGAGCAGCCATCTCAGTTGGAAAGATTTTTTAAATACCAAGTTTTTGCACTGTTTTTGCACTGTTAGGAACCTGACATCAGATCATGGGGAAAACAGAAGTGAGCAGTTTGCGCTCACTCCTATGTTCCTTCATTCACAGTGCATGGGGCAGCAGTAGAGATGGTGGTTAGGGAAAGCTCTGTAGAGGAAGGTAGCACATGGAGAAACCCATAATAACATTTCTGGGAAAAAACAAGCCAAGCACAGTAGCTCCTGGAAATGTCCAATCAGTTGTTCTGGAGTATGGTTCTGGCATGGTGAATCCGCTATTGTTGAATTCACTTGGGCCCTATGATGAGCTGACCTTAACTAAATAGGCTCATCATGAGCCTGTAGCTTCAGTTGCCCTAAGTTTGAGGAAATCTGACTTGTGATCCTGCCTGTGTACTGATCTGTTGCATGGGTGACACCAAGTCACTTTGTGACAAGTGACTGTGTCTCCTACTTCTCTCTAGCTGTTCTATGAACTGGAATTGCCAGGACTGTGAAGCAGCCTGACTGCTTCTTTACTCTGGATTTGCCTATGCCAGTGCCAGAACATCTTGCTGCCCACTGTGGATTGTTGACAATGGCATGTTTAATTATATCATCCAATACTGTCACAGCAGTGGTCAGTCTCAGGTGTTTCAGGCAAAACCAATGTGCTAGAAAAATGGCACTAAGAACTTCCATCTGGAGGAGGAGTATTCCTGATGCCTCTTTCTTACCTTATGTTTTAAGCAACAGAGTTTCAGTCACTTTATTTGATAACTCTGAATGCTTTCTCCCCTTTAAGAAGACCCTGTTCTTTTCTGTATTGGGTTGGGCTTTTCAATTCAGTGTTAACATGCAGCAGTTAGTTGTGTACCATGGAAGAAAGCATCCTCAGTGTAAACATACTGCATTGCAACTACGATATTCCTTCATTTGTCTATCACAGAAAAGGTACCAATGTTGTACATACTCTACCCTTCCCATTTCATTTGTTTTGTATACCTCCATCATGTCCAGATTTAACACTTCTTACACAAGCGAAAGACTCTTAACATTCATAGTGGGTTTTAATCCATTCCATAGTCCTGCACTTACTATGTCGCTTATGTGCATGAGACATACACATGCATAGATGACTTCCCTCTTGTACCAAACTTCATTGTGCTCCTCTAGTTGAGGCAGGCCTTGTGTGGAAGCCTCACTGTGCCAGCCTTATTTGCCCTACACTTAAAATGTTCATGTCTGGCAGCGTGCTAGCCAAGACTTAGAGGATAGGGGTTATTCAGGGCTGCTAGCGTGTGAAAAGGAGGCAAAACCAAAATAAAACAGGAGATGTAGGAGGAAGAATGGTGAGAAATACATAGAGAGAAAGAAAGAAGAGTGGCTGTGGGTGAATTGCAGAGGGCTGCAGAGGTTGCATGAGAATGCATGGTAAGATGATACTAAGGCGCACAGAGGATGAGTCAGGCAGATCTGGTCTGGGAAATTCTCTTCAGTTTCTTGTCTATGGCAAGACACGATGCTGCTTGCAGTTGAAATTTCTATGTTCCAGGTGGCTAGTCAGTTGTGCAGGTTCATTTCATCTGTCTTCCACATCATAAAGCCTTGCACTTTGCTGTTATGTAGGTTTTCCTTACCACCTTTTATACTCCTGTTAAATCACTGCTTGGCATTCCTGTGTTAACCTTCACCTGATCTTCATGAGCATGCCCAGACATTTCCTTTCTTATCTTCTGACAGGTCATGCTTTGGCAATGACGAAATCAAATGAACAGCTTCAGAAAACACAAGACCCTCTCTATCTAACTTATAATAATTTAGCAAAATCCCACGCCTGCAGAGCTAACAAAAGAGCTCTCCATATACCTACATCACAATCTCTGCTTATGGACACCTATGTTCCTACTTTTTTCCCCCAGTTTAGTTGGGGAAAAGAAAAAAAATGTCATTAAATCTAATGGGGAATTTGCATTGTAAGATCGACAGTAAATCTTGACAGGGCTATGACTACATGGTCGATTTTGATCACACAGCAAAGAGCTTATGGACATATTTAAAGAAAAAGAAACTGAAATAGCACCAACACTAATACTCAACCTCTGATCTCCTCTCTGCTGGCACCAGGACTTCAGTCTCAGAGGAACTGGACTGCTCAGCATACAAGCCCCTTGTGTTGCTTCTCTAGCCCTAAGGGCACCTGTCACAATCATTTAAGAGGGACAAATAATCAAGGATTTCTGGGAGTCGATTGTCTGCATACAGATACTTACTTCTCACAGTTGTACAGGTCACAGCAGTAGCATGTGTTACTCTTTACTTTCAGCTGGCACCTGCTGTTTAAGGTATAGCATGTCACCTGCCAAAAGAAAAGAGACGGACTTTTATTCTGTGTATCAGTATTATGTGAATCAAGCTACTGACCACAGAGAAGCAGCTACTGCAGTGTCAGGTGTGCAGTAGCTGCAGTGCTGTTGTGCAGGGAGATCCTGAGATTCCAAAATCCATGACTGCAGGGCGGAAGGACCTTCCAGAGCTCTCAGGAGTTTCATCTGGGACATCAGCCTGGGCATTTGCACTATGGAGCCCAGAAGGTCCAGCAACAATCTGCAGCCAGGGCTGCCAGAGTTCTCAAACTCTTTGCTGCACTGGCTGGTGCTGTTTTGCTGATCCCCAAAGTCTGCAGCAGATCCCTTTTGGCTGTGACACAGGGACCGTGGGTCTTAGGAGATATGCCACAGCAAGCTACTGAAGTGGGAAAGGTGACACTCCATTACTGTGGGGGAACAGGCAAAGAACTGGCCAATTTATCTGAACAGCTCCCAGTAAATGGGAGCTCTGTCATTTCAGTAACATCCTCCTGAAGAAAGAAAGAATTAGGAACAACAGTAAGAAGAACAGTTTCCAAATCCACAAACAAAACTGCTTAGAAAAGATCTGAGCACTTCAGCAAATAAGTACCATTTACTGTAGGCTCTTGAGCAGAAAACTGGAAAGGTGTATCTGTGTGAGCAGGAATTGCAGGGATGGACAGATGTTAGAACTATAAAGGTAGGCACAGGTAACCCACCCTCCATCTAGACAAGAAATCATTTTAATGATTTCTTAAGTATGGTAAGCATTAATCAATTTTGGTTTGCACTACAGACCAAATGAAATATTTATATGTAAGCCTTTTTTTTTTTCCATGAGATTTTTAGCTTATTGACTTTGAAATCCTGGAAAACTGCCAGGCTTTAAAAGGTAGCAAGTCAGAAAAGACATTCTTCCTATAGTCTTTATTTTGCTAAGAAAAAAAAATGTACTATAACCACTGAGAAGTATTTTGTTTGCAAAATGCAAATAAAATGTATTATTGAATGGAAAATTCCCTGTAATGAAAAAGTAAAAGGAGCATGCTCACGAACACATGCCTGCTTTTGAAAAGCTTCTGTCAGAGTCCTGCTTAGCCATGAACATGTTAGTCTGTGGGACTGTCTCCACAGGAGATGTTAAACCAGATGTTAAACCAGCTCCCGAGTTCGTTCTGTGCATCCTTTTTAGCGTGAAAACTGCCACTGTTGATAAGTCTCTGATCCTCATCTGTTTGTTCCCAACAAAAGAAAAGCCTTAAACACATACACTTAGCACCAAAGAAAGTTCATCTTGTAGCTGGTCTCCTACTTGCCGTGCTTGTCCTTAGCAGAATTTGCTTGAGCAGTGCAAGTTGCGTGACAAAGCTGAAGTTAAAATGATGCCTTTGGATTGCTTTGCTGCACCTGTGGCTAGTGTCTCATACAAATGAGTTCTTCTAACCCAAAATGGAAGTTTGGTTATAAAAGGATGATCTCAGTCTAGGCTGCAGTCTGGAAATGGAGCTTACCGCTTGGTACAGACCTACTGCACTTGTCACAAGAATATCCCACCCTGAGATAGGACCTTGTTTCATCAGCCTTGTTCTGTTGTGTCTGAACTTACTGGGGTTTCATGTGAGGGCTTGTCAGACTGAAGTCACATTCATCCACAGCCATCCTCAGCCTGAGCTGCAATTTACTGCAGAAGAGGAGTATCTACCATCCATGACTGGGTAGGCTTACTCAAGATCCTGCTCAGAAGTGACTGAAACATCACACATGGCTCCTTCTCAAAGCAGTTTGAAAACTAATCCTGGAGCAGAATGTAGCAATGCATTCGCTACCACAGCTATTTTGTTGGAATGCCCTGATGTTTTTGGATTGAGGGGAATTTAAGACTTTGGTTTTGACCTCCTGTATATAGTCAAATTGGCCTAGGACCTGCATAAGTTAAAATACCCTTTTTCCATTACAAATGTGTGATTGAGAGTAGAGGGCTTCATAAGATGGAGTGGGCTGCTAAAAAGGTGGCTTATTCTGATGCATGTCTTTGTGGACCACTTCTGATAAGAAATCAAAGTGGTTTTCCCTTCTCAAGCATTTAGAAGTCCAGTTTGCTCCTTTATACTGTAGAAGGCTAGAAGTACAAAAGACAGAGAATGGCAAGACCTTACACGTGGTTTTTGCTTGCTTCTGGGTTACAAGACATATTATTTTATTGGCCAAGGAAGTTACTGTAGTTGTCTATTTTTACCATTGCATTTTTAAAACATGCAAAGAGCAAGACACTCCTTTTTAGGAGAACAGTGAATAAACCAAAATAAACAAACTACTGTGTGGTGCGCACAAGGGTGGTGGAAACAGGCCATTTGTGGGTA
The DNA here is from genome assembly GCA_009867235.2 of Psittacus erithacus. NCBI lineage: Eukaryota > Metazoa > Chordata > Aves > Psittaciformes > Psittacidae > Psittacus > Psittacus erithacus. The sequence continues at coordinate 14,572 of WYDI02010695.1, read as the reverse complement.
TTGTGCATGTCAAGACTTATTATTTCATTTTAGTGACCAGGCATTTAGCTTTTTCACATCCTGGCTGTTTGTGCATGTCTATTCTCTCAGCACCAATAGAAGAGATGTTCTTACCTCATGGCAATTGCTAAAAAATCAAATTCTTTCTGCTTTGAGGAAACTGAAGAATCAACAAAGGCAAACCACCTGAGCTGGAGGCCGCTCACAGGCTACAGATGGCAACTCAAAGGAAACCTGCACTCAGTAAACAATCTGCCTTCGTAATTAGGTGTTTGCCTGCCATGCAGAGCATGTCCCCTGCTCACTAGCTGGCTAACTTTGGAAAAGCAAAATCCAAGTTCAAATGCCACAGATCATTAATTCTGAATTAGCACATGCTGACTCTAGATCAGCAGACAACCAGACAAGAATGTTATTACAAACTAACTATGCTTTAAAAAGACGTGGGGGTTTTGCCAGAAGAAAAGTTTTGCCACTGAGCTGTGGTTGCCCCATTTTCAGACATACCAAGAATCTGCAGAGCTGGGGAAACCTGTCTGGCCAGAACCCCAAGGCTGGCATCATCTGCAGGGTCAGTGTGATGCCAGCTACACGCTTATTACAGGAATCAGAAGCATTTCTCAGGCCATGTCTGTATGTGCAGGCACACTTCAGAAGAGATTACAGGAAAGGTGTTGTCACACATTGTAAGTTTGTCTGGATAGGTCTTTAGGCAAGGAGGTCAGTGAAATATTTTTCTCGTACATTTTCTGGAATCAACAATGGGGTGCCCTAGCAGCAAGATTTAAGGAGTATTAGCTTCTTAACCTGGTAATATACTTTGCTAAGCTATCTAGAATTATTAACGGTAACATTCCTCATACACTTTTTCTTAGCCGGGGAGGAATGGTGATGAAGGACATCTGGCTTCTTGTAAGTTACACCACTGTTTAGTTGTCCTCAGTCCTGCCCTGCTTGATTTTCTTTACACTCCCATCAATTTACGACTATAATAAAATGAAAGACAGGAAAAGAAACTAAATCTGGACTTCTCAGTAGGCTAGCCACTCGGGTATGGGCTCTTTTCTGACCATGTTAATGTCATTGAGATAATAAAAAAGCTGCATTCACACCGCTGACATTCTTGGCCTGTGCTGGATAAATACAGAAAAGATTTGAAGTCTTCTGGACAACACAAATGGATTTATTTATGTATTTCCTATTCCACTCGAAGGCTACAAAAATATCCTTAGAGAAAGATGCCAATGTGACAGATACATTCCAGACAGTATAGATGGACTAGGAAATTCATTCCAGTCCCAGAGTAATGTACTGGATTGAAACACTGATGATGAGTCAAAACCTCACTGATTGTTATGATTTGCAGTCAGCAGAGGCTTGGACAAGTGGGGAGTCACTTGTGGGATTAAAAAACAGTAAAACCTGTATGGTTTCTATCACCCCTTGACCTAAATGCACAGACATGCTCTCAAACACTTGCCTCCCGCCTCCCCTCAAAGCACAGCAGAAATGAACATGTGATGAGGTGAGTTCGTTTACCTCTGTCTGGTAGGCATCATATAGGAATCCTATTCCACTTGAATAAAACTGGCACCTTTTGTTATACAAAGGTCTGGGTTCCTGTAAAGAGAAAAATAGCCAAAAACATACTCAGTCTGGAGGAAGTGTGAAAGCACCACGTCCCATGTTTCCATGCCAGATGCTTACAGCACTGTGGAGCTGAAGCCAATGCAGACACTTGGATAAGTAGCAAACACACCCCCAACATTGGCTTTCTTTCCAGAATGGCTCTCCTCAGGGTTTCCTTCCTCACTCTGCATGTGAGTACCATTTATTTTTCTTTGTACCAGTCACCTCTCTTAAGAAGACATCACTGCTGGCATTTAACCACTTCGTTGCTTGATGTCAAATAGTACTGCTCAATGAGAATGGTCCAGTTGCTCTTTTTCTTGGCACAGTTTCTTACAAGGAATTACTTTGGGTCTTTATTTTTAAAGGATCTCAACAATGCCCATAACTGAAAACAAAGTAAAATAGCTAATTCTTTAAAGCATTCCACCTACTACACACAATTCAACTCCTCAAAGCAAAACAAAGAATAATGAAGAAATGAAGGCATAAAGCGGAATTTTTTGCCTTATCTTCCATTTATGCTTATAGCAAAAGATGCATTCACTGCTCATATTTCATATTTTACTTGTAACAGTTCCCACAAGCTGATATAAAAGAACACAACGAAATCTCCTGGTCCGGATGGAAGATACGTACTTCTGAACATGGCAAGTGGCCACTTTAAAGGCTAGAGGGTGCACATCTCAGTCAGTGTCAGGACTAGATCATATTTGACAACTGAAGAGTCTTCTGTGATCAGATGCCTACCCCAAAGCAAAGTGAGGGAATGACTTATGTTGAAAAAAAAAAAAGGTTTTTTTTGACTTTCTGTCACTTACCTAGTCCTGATCTGTGCTTTCAAAAGCACTCAAGTGCTCCCCAATATAGTCAGTCAGACCACTTCCAAGAGAGAAGATGGAACCCACTATTTGCTATCCCCTCTTACCATGCTAACTTACAAGCAAAAGACTACTTAAGTTGTTAGCAGAAATCTGTGCTTATTAACTTTCACTGCATTTTAAAGCTTTATGACTCACCCAGAAATTGCAGAAAGATCTGCACTGCTTAAGATCACTTCTGAGTATTCTATGCTTGTTGGATAATGAAGTGTGAACTGTATAAATCTGCTGACCCAAAATATATGATAAGCTAAAACGCAGAGCTATGCAGAAAAGCAGACAGGTCAACGAATAAGGTTCATCCATCAGTTTGTTTGCCTTTCTGATTACTCTGGCAAACCCAAGCAAGTTTGGACACCAACTCCCAAGGGTTAAGGAAAGGTTAGCTCACTGCATCCAAAAATACTTACTTATATTACACAAGTGTAAAAAGGCTTCAGTAATTTTTTTTCTCTAGAGGAAAAGCAAATACTATACAAACAGCATGCCATGTCCTGAACTAGGACAACATTCTTCTATAGGCTTGGGAAAGCATCAGCCTTTAGCCATGATTTCCAGGGACAGATCTGGTTGGGAGGACTAACAGGACTGTAGTTCCTCTGCTAGCCCAGCGAGCATAGTATCAGGCAAAGGTGCTCCTCTTTCACAGAGCTTCATATTCCAGCCTTGATTTCATCTGTTGCATGGGGATGAAATGAGAGAGAAGGGGAGTGATGAGAAAAATGTCTTTTTCTGCCACGAGAAGCAAATCCATGAAAAACTTCTGTCCATCTTATTCACAACAATAACAAGTTTCAGTTTGATATGGGAGGATCCTGGAAGGGGACAATGCTCAAGTGCATGGAGCTCAAGTGGTGTTCTCAGTCTTAGTGGTGAGGAGAAATGGCTTGAGAAGGTCTAGGCAGATCCAGTGGATTAAGAAGTGTCTGTGCATCTGGCGTCAGCTACAGGAATTTGGCTTTTATGACAGTATCTTTTATGATCAAGGACTTCTTGGAAGACATGGGATCCACCTGATTTATCAGGTGAATACCGTCTTTGCCTGCAGTCCAGTCAGTTGGCAACAAGAGCTTTAACTTAGGAACAACAAGCTGGGAGATGAAGAACAACAACCAAGTGAGGATGTAGCTGACCAATGAGACAAGTGAAGTGAACAGGGTGATGTGGACAAAATAAATCTCATAATCAATATAACAGGCTACATAGAGCCCACTTCAAGTGTATGCACATGAATAAGGAAGCACTGACAGGACAGCACAAGGAAAACTCTCATCCATTTTCTAGGATGCTTAGCACTCTTGAAGTGTCCACTAACACACAGCAGCCAGTTTGAGAACAGTCAGTTTGAGGTTCTGTGTACAGCCATAAGACACTGGGATCACAGAAACATGGTAAGATAGCTCACACGACTGGAGTGCTGCTGTGAATGGATACAGACTTTTTAGGAAGGACATGTAGTATGGTAGAAAGGAGAGTTGCTCTTTATGAAAGAAACCAGCAAGAATACAAGGAGATCTGCTTAGGGACAGATGAGATGCCAGCTGAGAGCTTATACGTCACTATTAGAGGCCAGACCAGGATAGGCAACTTGGTGGGTGTCTGCTATAGACTGCCCAATCGTGAAAAAGTAGGTGAGGCTCCTTTAGACAACTGGAGTCTCTGCTCATGCAGAGTACTTTAACTACAAAAAAAGTAGTAAAGGACTTTACCCCAGCATCTGGGTAAAGCACAGTGTACCTGCTGGAGGGACAACACAGCAGGACTTAAGTAATCCAGGAGGGTTCTGCAGTGCATTAACAGCCACTTCCTAACATAGGGGATCAAGGAGCTGATGAGAAGAGGAGCTCTGCTGGACCTCATATGTACAAACAGGAAGGATTGTTCAGGGATGTTTCAGGGGCACCCTTGCCCCTAAAACGACATGCTGGAGTTCAGAATCTGGAGAGGAGGGATCAGGGAAAAAAGCAGAATTCCAGCCCTGGACTTCAGGAAAGGAGACTTTGGCCTATTCATTGATCTGCTTGGAAGAATCCCATGGGATAGTCCTGGAAAGCAGCAAGGTCCAGAAGAACTGGTTGATATTCAAGGATTACCTTCTCCAAACTTGAGACAGTTCATCCCAGCTAACAGGAAATTTATCAAAGGCAGATGGACGCCTACAGCGATGAACAAGGAGTTCCTGATATAACTCAGACATAAAAAGGAAGTCCCCATAGCAAATAGACGAATGATGATTGAGTGCATAAAAATAACAAAATTTAGATAACATCAACTTCATCCAGGCACCCACAGAACTCAAAACCTAAAGCACACAGCTTTTAAGTAGATGTACAGTGGGGATGCCATAAAGCTGCCTTGGTAAAAGCTTCCATTTGAATTAGATTTTAATGCCACAGAAGTGCTGTGATCTGTCTGTCTGCTAAGGTGTTTATATGAATAAAGTACCAGAGAGACGTTAAGAAGTGTTTTAAAATTATCCAACAGAAAGTCACACTGCATTAATGCCCATTGGATTTTATAGGCCTCTCTAATAGCAAAGGCAAATGAGACATACTTCAAAGCTATAAAAGTATTCCTGACAGACTGTTCATAAAATACTTTATATTTTCACACTGCTCACTGCAGCCTGTGTATGAATGTAGGATACCTACAAGTCCTTGACTCTACTTGATTCTACAAGTTAAAGCAATACTGGTAGATATGGAGCTACTTTAAATACGATATATGTAAGCATATATATTTCATTTTGTAAGAGTTGCTTTACAGCAACAATGTCCTGTTTAACTGATTTGATATCCTTTGATATCAGGAGCTTCCTCAAACATGGTTATTGGAACAGAGCTCTGCAATACCTCTCACTGCACTATTAATGTAATATTAATATATTAATATAGAAAAAATGATGCAGTCCTCTTCTCTGCTTCTTTGAGAAGCTCTCTTTAACTGGAAACAGGCCAGTGGTAATGATCTGTTGATTAGAGCTCTGCTGATATATGAAGAGGACAAACACCAACAGGCTGGCAAAAACAGGACAAATTCTATATAAAAAGTAACTGCGTGCTTGGGTTTCTTTAATGGTGTAAAGGAAAAATGGATGAGTTTTATTCAGTCCTTCTCGGCACTAGAAAAGATGATTTCTTATGTATTTACGTATGAGACTGTGTGAAAAATGGGCAGATACAGCCAGACTGCCACCAGTTTAAGTTTAGAAATTTTTCAGAGGTGTCAAAAAGAAACCTGGGCACCCAGTAACTCTTTTTCATTTCAGGCAAATCAGAATGGCCCAGCCTTGAACCCAGCAGAGCAAACCGTAGCTCTCCCTGTTCTTGCAGTTTTTATTTCGATATTTTCCTTGCATATATATTAGAACCTGGGAGCGATGAACAGGCGGCTAAGAAGGCAGGCTTTATGCCAAGGAAGAGAAGATTTGGTCCAAATACAGAGAGTTTTGGTTTGGTTGGTTGTTTTATTTTAAGAGCATACAATAAAAAACCCACATTCTCTTTGATGGTGGGAGCATTGCAATATATCGTTTGTGCAAGGAAAGTATTCTATCAACAGTATCTTTGGTGTACTTGATACAATGTCTGTGGGGAGGAGGTTGTATGCCTCTTAACTGAGGTATGGAAAGTAGATTTTCCTATTCCAGTTTTTGTTTCCTTGGAGAACACATATATTTTGAATAACATAGAGAAAATTCCATCTCCGTTATGTGTTAAGTCCACTTTCTGAAAACTGAGATATACCAAAACTTGTATTGACTGAAATTTCTGTCATATTTTACAGACACAAAACATGGCTAATAATTTATTGAAATAATTATATAGTGAGTGCTATCTTTTTCCAATTACAGTATTTATTTAGTCTTAGCTTCCATGACTGCATTGATAGAATTGTAGATTAATCAGTGCCAGGGAATGTTCCCAGGCCGGAAACTCAATCATCTAGCCCATTAAATTGTTAGAACTGTGCCTATGATGGATTTGGCCAGGGTAAACTTATCACTCTTCCAAAATCATTCCTGGGCTTGGCTTAGAATTTTGCATGGGCCAGGAACCATTCCCAGTGAGTAATCTGGATGCTGCCATACTGCCTGTGACTCTAAGAGACTTTAATGGACTTCACTATGCCAGTTGGCTGGGGGACCACAGAACAGCCCTGGGCACATGAGGAGTATAGATAAAACTGAAGAGTCCAAAACCAGACTTATTTTTTAGTGTCTCATTAATTTGAAGTTTCTCATTGTTTCTTTCTCTTCCGACAACTTTTTTGTGGGTCCCTTTCATCTACTGCATAGCTAGCAATGAATAGGAGAGTGAGAGGCCAATAATTTTCAAGTTTAAACCTAAAAGTAAACTAGAACATAACCCTTCAGTGGCAGCTCAGCCTTGTTCCAACAGCTGGGTGCTCTAGAGATTATCATGCCCTTCAAGATCAGGCCTTCTGGTAACTTTCTGAAAGCAGGCATGCAAACATGAACAGACAGACGTTATTAGCAAGTAGCTTTTATGCTTTTCTGGAGGGCTAAGTGGAGCACAGGTATCTGTGTCTGCTTCACACTGACCTTCTGAGACCACATGGCACATGGGAGCATACAGACCCCAACAGCTTTCAGACCAGAGATAGAAGCATCTCATGAAAGAAAGTGCCAGCATATCAGGAGTCTGTGAAAGGAAGCAGACTGGATTACCGTCTGGGGACCTGAGCTAAAGCTGACTGCATCCCACCCTGTACAAATAATGAGAGGAAATGCTACAGACCTTTTGTCATTCCTGTCTCTCTGACCAAGAGCTGTTTCTCAGCCTTTTTCAACAACATTCTCAATGAGATGGCCTCTCCTGAGGAAAACCTAGGAGATCTCAGGGATTCACAGGAGTGATTAATACAGACATCTTTGTTCTTTCACTCAAAACCAAAAAACAAAAAAAAAACAAACCCAAAAGTGGATTTTCAGAATTTTATTAAAAGCTTCCTTCTGTATCAGCTGCGACAAGAGAGGTACTAAGGAACATCTGAACCTAAGGTACAAGTCAGTATCCTCAATACTGCAGTGAGGGGGTATCAGCTTTAAGAAATGAAACATCATACTTCTCTTTGCTCCCCAGCCTTACATCTCCCACACAAAACATCTTCTGGAAGCAGAAACAACAGTGGGATTTTTGGACAATTGTTTGGGGCTTTCACTCATTGGCGGCTAAGTGTGCAATTCAGTTTTCAGATTTCAATTGCTGGAGCAGAAGAGGATTTCAGATATCAATTTATCTTGCATCACTTCACCACTTTGAGAAAAGAACAGCAATAATACTCCCCTGAGCTATCCCATTCTAGATTTCCAAATACTGAACACACATCAGCTGGTGGAAAAGAAAATTACAACAACCATTTTAAACTGTCTAGTTCCTTACAGACCTGTATCTCCTCTCCTGCTTGACAAAGAACTTTCAGCCTCCTGGCAGACCACCAGAATGCCCTACCCATCATTCACAAGGTGTTAAATTTTTGTACACATAGTTTACTGTTAGTTTTTAAAACACCACTGCTCATTCGCCTCACTGAAATTTATTCTGTTAGGTAATGGCATTATTTTCATAACTTTTGCATTTCAGAGAGCAGCTGGGATTAGAGAGGTCACTGCTCAACTGCAGGGACCTCTGGGCAGGATGGCTCCCACAGAAAAAGGTGCCTCCTTGGACAGGCCAGTGCCCTGGCACTGCCCACCACCACCATGGGGCTCAGTGGGCTTCTCTTCTCATCCTTCAACATCAGGGACTGCTCATACAGGAGTGCCAGGCACCAGATCCTTGCCTTTACTTGGACTTGGTTGAGCAGATGTGCTCTTTTAGTCTGTGCCAGGGATGCTGAAGAGACCGTTACTTGAACCGCCACTGCATCTCTGTCTCTCTCATTCACTAGGAAACTCAGAACACATAATAAACTGGCTGTAAGCATTTGGCTGACAGCAACCTGGAATGCTGTTGTTGCTACAAAACTTGAAAGGAAGTCCAGATACTAGAAAATAAAGTCCTGAATACTATGGAGAGATGCCTGAAAGACAGGAATTGTTAAAAAAGAAAAAAAAGATAATGTGAATTTTATTTGACATTAAGGAAGTTGGGAAAGTACAGTTATGAGGATAAAATGAACTGTACCGGTGGACTTGGCAGTGTTACATTTACTGTTAGACTGTATGATCTTAAAGGTCTTTTCCAACCTAAATGATTCTATGATTCCTGCCATGCACTAAGAGAGTCTTTTCTAGTTATTAACAGCTTTTATCTCATTTGCACCAAGCTCATCATCAGCTTTTGAATCCAAATGTCAGTTTAGTTTTACTTCATCAAGTGGGCCTCCAAGTCTTTCCATTTCTGCATTTCTGTATTTTTCCTCCCCTGTGATACTGGTGTTTGTTTCCTACTTTTTCTTCTGTGTTTTGTCGTCTTGAAAGCATCACCTTGACTAAAAACACAGGAAGTCCTGGGCTGAAGGGGGAGTGCACAGTGCATGATGGATGGAATTTGGAAGAGTGAGTGCTAAAAAGGTAAACAGCAAGCCACTTCTGGACTCCTATAGTCTGCACAGCAGCCTAGCCCTGAGGTTATGCTGCTGCCAAGGGCTGCCATGGACTGGACCTTCAGAAACAGAATGTTTCCACTTTTTTCTTTCTTTTTTTCCATTTTTTCAAAATTTCAGCCGATAATTAGCAAATTATACTGAGAAACCATAAGACCTAGAATCAGGTTTTCACATATTCTTTTAACTTACTTAAGCGGCAGACTTGGCTAGTGTGTGCTGATTCAGTTCCTGCATGTATTGCCCCCTGTCAAGGGTTCCCAAATGTACAGCTGAACAAATCCTTCAAAGCGATATAGAGTGAGACAGAGAGATAGGATGTTTCTGTCCATGCCATGCTCATAGCGTAACTACCACACATTAGCAATCCCCTGGTGCAAATTACACATTCCCAGTTTTGTTTAAATACTTAGAAGGCGGTCCCGACAGTGTTTGTCTGCTTTGGGTGAGGTCATGCCATGAGAGCGATGCTAAACATTTCACTCTAGACTGCAGTTAGCACTTATTCCTTCTTGTACTTCTCCATCTGCCCTGCGTGAATTTAAGAGCTAATCTTCTTCCAGAAATGCTGGGCTCCAGCCTAGGGACCCTGCCTGTCTCGTCTGCTATGCTGAAATAAAGCAACTCCAATGCTGAAAATAGGAAAAGCAGTTGGTGTCGCTTAAATGCTACAAACCAGCTTTACTTCACACTGGGCTTTCCAGGGGCTCTTTTTAAGATTTCTATTTAATTTGAAAGACTAGATTCTACAGAATCCTCTTCTCTTAATGCTTAGGAGCAGTAGATACCCATTTCAGGTCTTTCAAGTCAGCAAGTACTTAGAGTATCTGTATACTGTCACGGCTAACAAACACACAAATATGGATCTGTCTCACTTTGTATTTCCTCATTGATTTTTCTGCTATTTAAAATATTTTATAGTGGTAGCTTCAGTCTCACTCTCCTTTATCAGGGGGAGATTTGAGGGCTGGTAGTACTGCCACAGTCAAATGAAAAGCCTCCAGATGCTGGAACACCCCAATTCCTAGACAATGATCTTATTTCCAACCTAGTTGATTCTATGATGTGTACAGACAGGTCTGTTCTCATATGGATGTAGTTCTATTAGGAGCAGTTAAATCATCTTCAAATAGTATTTTTTTCTTTCAATGACTTTTGTGCACGCTCTCCCTGGCAGGAAGGCAGGAGGACATGGCCATCGGCCTTCTCCAGCATATACAATGCAGTGGGACAAGTAGAAGAAATGGCAGCTGATTCCCCTGCTCAACAGCCTGAGGCCTTTAGCTGATGGAGGTTTAGGTTGTAGCAGGAAGAGGTGTGTGCAAGAGCGACTGACTGACTCCATGCCTGTCTGCTCAGGAGCTGTGTGCTGCAAACCAGTATGTCATCAGAAGCAGTTGCTCTGGCTGTACAGGGGAGCCACACAAGGCTCCAATGAGGAAGCCTGCTCCCATCTTAACACCCCAGACCTCTGGCAAGTCTTGGAACTGGAATATAACTGGCTTTTCTTCAGTCAAGTTTTGCAAGCTAATGTGTTTCAGGATGAGGCTGTAGATCTTCCTATGAAACCTGCAACAGCTGTTTTGTGTAGTTAAAAACTTAGATTTGCCATCGGCTTTTACACAAGTTTCTAATGATGCAATTAGCTGATATTATTCAAGGCTGTAATTTTAGTTATTGCTTGATGCATTTTGATATTTAATTGCTTGTTACAGATGATTACTTAGGTTGATTACATTACCTTGATTATAGGGTTTGTTATCTGAACTGATTGCTCTGTCTTGATTATAATGATGTTGTGCCATGTGAGTAATTAACTTTTCCACAAGAATGCAAGAACTGTTTATTCTGTTTCTGGTAATATAACTCAAATACATGAAATACAACCCATCTCCTCTCTTTTGCTTTAATGTTATCAAGAATATGTAAGAAACATGAAAGTCTGTAAGTATGCTACTGCATACTTATGAACATATGAACTGTCATTTTGCAAGAAACTAGCCTTTACACATCTGAAATACTGAATATCCTGCTGACTGAAATGTAGGGGGTTTACATTTTATTCTTTTGTATTAATTTTACATTAAAGAGAAGGAAAAGAGGCTGCATTACATGCATCCAGTTGAACTATATATATCTCTCTATACTGAATACCTACATATACAGATAAAATGCCAGAGGCTTAATTATTGTTGCAGCGTTGATTTTAATTTTCAGGGCATGGCACACACACTGACCCATTAAAATTTAAGTAATGTAATAACAACTCAATGTAAAAAATTTTTATGGTATTGAGCAGAAAATACACAGAAAGACGGTGTTTATGCCCAGAAATTTGCCATGAAAGCTCCCTATCATCTCTGTAAAGGGAAGACCTCTACCGGCACACATCACAGCACACTGGAAGCTAGGCTGACAGAACTCACATATATGGAAGGGACTGAGGTACTAGGCCTCAGATAACAAAGTAAAAAGTCAAGAGAGTAGCCCCAGAGAAGACATGAGTTACAAAATTAAGATAGTCTAAACAATTAGTGAGATGATTCATGCATACCCTGGTTGCTCAGTTACAATAAGCTTTTCCCCATCTCCGCTAGCTTGTCATTTTGAAGCTCACGTGCATTTCAGAAGATCAGAGTTCTTAAAATACATAGTGTTCGGTACTCCAGAGGCAAAAAAGCCACTTGATATACTGCTGGCTGGGACGGTGGGGAGAACTGCACCAAGGTATACACACCACAAAATTCTAGGTAGGTTCAGTAAACAAAAATAAATTATTTATGATATCTTAAAAACTTTTTTTTTTTAACTTGCAATTTCTCATCAGACTAAATATATTACAAGTGTGAACCTTCATAATCTATCTGGTGAACAAGCTCTTAGTAAGCTCTTAATAAAGCCATAAATGCTTATCAATCAAAACTTTATTCAATACCTGGGAGCATACTTTCCATGGACATTATTTGCAACTGAATAATCATCAGAGAGAGAAATTCCTGCTACATGATATTATTATTCATAATAATGATGGTTTCTTCTTAAAGATAAAACAAATAATACCTCTGCCTTTTTGAAATCTTTTGCTAGGACAAAATGCAGTCTACTTGAATACCCTACATTTTTACTCCAGTAGAATGTAAGGACTTACATGGGTTTTGCCTACTTAGATCCATGCAAACGAACAGCACCTTTTCCTTTTCCTTTCCTTAACTCCACTAGTTTCTGCACAGGGCAACTCAAAGCATTGTTTTCCCTTTGACAAATGATGGGAAAAAAAATGCTATGTATTTTTGCTGTAGTCTGCAGGTGATTACTCCCTCTTCTCTCTATGTATCTGTGCACCAGCTTTGAATTTTTTTCATAGAACAGAAACACCTGTTGATAACCTGGAAACATTTCTGAGAATAGGAAATAATTAAGGAAATTATCTTATGCTAGCAGCACATTAGAGGAAAGAAGATTATGCTTTTCAGAGCAGACTCCAAGCCCTTTGCCCATGTTACCCACCTTTCTTAGGATAAAACTGTAATTAACTTGCTTTGTATGCTTTGCATAAATTCCATCACAGCTAGTGCTTTGTAAAGTAAGGGTAAAGATGGAAGTAGACAATAAATCTCCCATGATCCAAGCTGCTATGCTACATTGCTAAATAAATTCCCTCAACTACTGAGTTTTCAATGTATAGGAGTCACACAGATGCAGAAGACTATAATCTATGGAAAGAGATGCAGATTATAGAAGACTGTAATCTATGTACAAATGCAAAAGACCTATGGAAACTAGAACACCAATGTAATTTTAAACATGGATCAAATCCTGCTTGTTTTCTCACCTTTCATATTATTTATCACATTAATATGATTATTACTGTCATTAATGTCATATGTATGTCAAATGTGTTATTAATGTCATTATTAATAATATGATTATTAATGTTAGTAAAACGTGTAGGATTTCCCTCCATATCTCTAGATTTGATTTACAGTAGACTCAGTGGAGTTCACACCTATCTAATTAAAATGGAAAGCTAAAAGAAAATGATTTAACTTTTGAAGCCAAAGAAATTGGAAGAGCCAGATTTGCTATTACCCCAGTACACTAAAAATTCTGCCCTTTTTTTTTTACTGAACCTACCCGGAATTTGTTGTGCATTGACATTCTGCTCTCTGCCAGGCAGGACTGTGTAATTAAATGTCAGTGTTTCTTAGCCATTAGCTTTCATACGCTCAAATGTGTGGGTCATTCACTTAATGTTTTCTAAGGGCAAACTCCTAATTTAAAACAAAAGAGTATTTTCCTCCCTCCTACACAGGCAATTATAGTAAAATGTCCCTTAATGCATCTTCAGGGAATTTTTACCTCAAAGGTGGATTACTGCAGCTTGAATGACCAAAATAATGACACTGAAGAGGAATCTCAGTGTGGGCCGTTACATCCCAGTGAGGGAAGCCAGTGGACCACTGCTTGTGTCACTGGGCTAGGGGAGGCTGGACCAATTTTTTTTCTCAGCAGTGCAGGCTTGTGTCCTACAGAGTGGTGCAGATGAAGAGCCAGGACTGCCTGAGACAATCTTATCTCTCTGTCTGTGTTCTGGGGCTCCAGAACAACAGGAGACCATGTGGTAGACATAGAGACATGCTGCTGTGAAAGGAAAGGGGAATCCCTCTTTGTACTTTTCATAAAGTGAATTGCTCTTTGGCATCCAAACACAATGTGTGTGCTGCCTACTGGTTTAGACATTTGTTTGGTTGGCAGAATACTAGCCCTTTTCCCTCAGGAAAACAAGTCACAGCAGGGAAGAATTTGCAATTGGCTAAACCCAAAAGGAATTTCAATGAAAAACAAAGATTTGAGCTGTATAACCAGCAGGCTTTGTTCCTGCCAATGTGAGAGGATCTGCAAACTGGAGGGGGGATCTTAAGACATTCTCAAAAAAACCCAAAAAAAATGGGTTGCCATTATTTTTCTTACTGGAAAATACCTGGCAACCACACTAAAGTACCATACCAGCTCCTCTCTAACGTCAATATATTCACGCTATTTGCATAGTAGTTACCTGTCCAGAAACAGAATATCTGACTGCAGATCTGTGAGGAAAACTACCCTGAAGCCCTCCCCTGTCTCTGCATTCTAGTCCAGAAAACATTAGCGAGATGACCAATTCGCTGACAAGACCTTTGATGCATCCAATATATTCATCATTGGGTTATCTTGTGTGTTATCCAATATCTAAGGTATACTGTTTTTACTAAAGGTATTACTTCAGTTATGTTCATGTTAAAGATTGTATTTCCTTTGCAGATTTGAAAATCAGCAAACCTGGATCATGAATCTTTATAAAAGGTGTCCTGGGTTCACCAGTAGCAGACATTTCTCTCCTTAGTAGCTGATGCAGTGCTGTGTTTCTGACTTTTGGCCTGGGAACAGCGCTGATAACACCGATGTTTTTAGTTGCTGCTCAGTAATGTTCACTCTGACCAAGGACTTTCTGA
>WYDI02010694.1:0-21377 GCA_009867235.2 Psittacus erithacus | reverse complement strand
CAGTACTGTTCCCAGACTGAAAGTTAGAAACACAGCACTGCACCAGCTACTAAGAAGGAGAAAAAATGACTGCTACTCTTGAACCCAGGACAGTATAGCTTTTGGGGAAGTGAACTCGCAGTACAGGTTGTAAGCAAAATAAACTTCATTCCACTTGAAAGACCAATGCAATATGTGTTTTCCATGAGTTCTTTTTACCTTACTGAAATACAATTGCAAAAAGACCATAGAAAATTATACTTTTACAGACTAAATGCTAACTCAGAAGCTATGCATTAACAAAGTTTACAGACGACCCGAGGTACAAAAAAGTAGGAGAAAAACTAAGCACAGCAAAATGCTTATTCAGAATCTTTAATCTACTACAAAAAAATGTCTTTCAGGATTATCACTGGAAAAGTATTGTCACTGGTTAAAAAAGAAGTATGCCTCAGAGTTCAGTAATGCGTTATTTTTAGCAGCCACATCATATTTTTATAAAGACATATCAAGTACTTGTTTACTTGAGCTATACTTAAGCTATATAACACTTCAGAAGTGAATCAACAGCAGTGTTGTAATACACAGGTAGGCCTTTGTTTTCAAGTTCCTATTTTAATATCTCTCTGTGATCACCTTATTTGCCTTGTTTGTGATCCTCGGAATACAGGCTGTAGGGATCCTGACTGTGAGTACTGTGCCTGGACTGAGTGATCCACAGGACAGCTAACCTGACCAGACTGTGCTGTGCTGCACACAAGGTGCGCTGTGCTGTGCCACAGGACAATCTCAACCAGCTCATTGAAATGGGGGAACCTGCAGGCAGCTCCTGCTCAGCACTGATTGTGCTGCCTCCATGACCTCACCTTTAAACAGTGCAGTGAGAAGTTCTCATGGGAACATCTTCTATATTTGACAGTAGAAATGGCAAAGATGTTTCCTCGTGAGCGAATCCTATAATAGTTTGAAAGACCAAAAGGGGATAATCTCTGCCATAGAAAGCATCTCTATGGTGCTCTGCAAGTGGATCAGAATCTTGTTCCATGCTACACTACTCAGGGCTGTCTGTTTCTAAGGTGACATAAGATTATCCACACTATTTTCTTCTTCAAGTGTTAACCCTAATGAACAGCCTTTTAAATGATGCTTTAAAGAATATAAGTGTCTTTCTTACTTGAATCATAATGGGCAGCACCACCTGCGGCAAAACTGGCCAACCTAGACATGTTTTTCTTTCAGTGTTTCAAAATATGGTTGCCCATAGGATGTATTTCGTCTTTTCCTCCAAACATTTTGAAAGCCCTGGGTCAACAGAAGTTTTTCTGATTCAGAGTCCAGGTGAACAATCCAAGGTTTGTTGGATTTCTGTTGATGTCCTGGCAAAGTAGAGCTATTCTTCTGCCAACTCTAAAGATGATCTCTTTCCATTAACATTTCCAACTAACTGTTTTTAATCTGTATAATACCTTATCAAAGCCAAAGATGAGTTTGTGCTTGATTGAAAGTATAAACTAAATCTCTTATTGGCATGGTTTATATTCATTTCACAAAGCACACAGCAGAATATTTTTATCTTATATACTTACATAAATCCAGTTCCAGGCCTGCTTGAAACCCTCATATCCAGCCATAAAATGCTGTGGCATCCCCCTTGTACAAATTGAGAAACAAATCACAATGGCAAGGTTTTATCCCACCAAACTTCTAGCATCCAAAAGACAAGGTTCATTTAAAAGTTGTGCCAGTTTTGGCTCCCTCTGTAGTCACTGGAAAGAGAAAACTGAGAGAAAAGATATCTGTTCAGAGGAAAAGACACAGCTTAGGGGAAACAGGACTAAGCTAGCAAGACTGGGAGGATGTAGGTACTGCAGGACTCTCACTGTATCTTGCAGATAGCATCACTGTACAGAACAGCGTACAGAACTCTGCATGAGGACACAGAATCTCCATACTATGATTAATAGCTTGAGGTCCAAGAGTGGATTCTACATCAATCATCTTATTCTTCCCTTAGCAAATAATGAATGCCTACGAAACTTGCTACCTCACTCCTCTTTGGATTCATAACCATCATCAGTGTGAGATCTTTTGGAGTCAGTAGCCTAAAATTTGCTGGTTTAAACAAGACTGTAAGACTAAGTGAGAAAACCAGTGCTTAAAGAGCTCTGAAGAAGTGAGGAGGTCAAAGATTCATACCCTTTGTATTGGTTAAATATCCTAGTCCCACATTTTCACTTTCCTGGATAGTGCCTTAATTATCAGCTTTCAGGTTTATAAGGATTTTTTTATTCAATCTTTATTTGTAAAGTCATTCCATTATATATTACTTTCCATGTTTCATGTACTGAGGTAGAAAGAAAAAGAAGGACAGAAGCATGGGAATGGGTGTATAGAATGTTCTGAATAGAGAAAGAACTTCACTTCAGAACCTGTTCTAAAAAATAGCATATAGAGAATGGATAAATTGGAAAGCCTGAAATCCTTTCTGTCCTCATTGATATTCTCTTGATAAATGAGGGTTCAGGTGTTCTTAGGCAGCATCAAGAACTGTTTCCATTAGCTTTGGTGATTAATCTAAATACCATTTTGCTTGTCTGAAGAAAAACCTGCTCCTTGATGTGGATCAAAGCTGTTACTTAGAGATTTCTAAGAGGTTGAGTCACATAGGTTTACTCAATACAGGTTTTGGAAATGAAGGAAATTGTGAGTAAAACTGTTTGAAGTCAAATAAGGAATCCAAGCAAAACATTAAGTTAGTCCCATTTGGTCTCGATGCTATTAAACCTTATATATTACCTTAGAGTCTCTAGAATAGTTAATATCAAGTAGCAAGATACAGAACCACAGTTACTATTTAGTGGAATCATCAAGAAGTTTTCAGGTTACATAGGCTGCATTATTTTACACAGAAAAGACTCTCTTTGGATAGTGTTTCTTATTCCCAGAAGGATTTGAATGTTATTTTCTTCTCAGCTGAGTGAAAACAGTACCTCAGATGTTACATCTGCAGGGAACAACAAATGAATAACCACGTATCCTGAACATGTTGCATTGCACACTGATTATTTTAGTAATGTCTTTTCATTTAATGTTCTCTTTCCATACACGTAAGTGATATTTAGCCTTTTCAGACTAAATATGTTTCAGATGAAGACTTCATTTATTTATCTGTGAAAATTTTATTAAATTCAATGTTACATTATTTTTGCTGCAAATTATTATCCAATGAATTCTCACCAGGAAGAAACTTATTCTGGTTTTGTCTGCACCCATCCCCTTCCCCAGACTATAATTATTAGGAAATTAGCACAACATACATGACAGCTTTGACTAACTGTTCTATCCCTAAGATGGAATTTGTTGGCATAACAGCGTAGCAAGTGTTCCTGAATTAGATACACATGCAGAAATCCGTGGTGTTCAAACCATTCATGAACAGGAAAGAGCTAATCATTTAACCAAAGTATTCTTCCAGCTGCAGCTGTAATTTCATTTTCAGGTTACTATTTAATTACTGTTAAAAGTAATTAAGAAAATTTGTCTGAAGGATGCCATATCAAAATCTGCTATAGTTGATGATAAGCACTGCATAAATCGCTGACTTTTCAAAGGTGTTGGAAACCAGAATTTTCACTAATATGGGTGGAAGACCCTGAATTTAGCTCATTTTCAGGATGTGTGAACAGTTTTATAACTTCTAGATGGATCTATATTGAGCTTAATATCCTTCTGTTTCTAGATCAATTATCTATATTAGTGCTGCTCAGGGTCCTGGCATGTTTGACTTTGAATTTCACTTCAGAAATTTTCAGGGAAAAAAGTAATGGATTTTTTGATTAATTAAATACCTTTATTTCTTTGGAAATGGAAGGAAGTCTATAGAAAATTATTCTGTGATGGTTAAGCAAAACTATTAATTACATCAATCACACCCTCTATTCTGGATATGTCACTACTAGTGTGTTTGTTTAGGAGATAGATAACAGAGCAAGACTTTCTGATAGTCAATGATGCCTATAGATGATGCCTCATCCAAAAAAAGTCTAATATTTTGCTAGACCTTCATACAGTGGCTTGGATAATAGGACAAGCATTTTCAGACAATAGTGCAATATACTTGATCTCTCAGTTTACGTTGTTCTATCACTTCAAACTCATTTTTTTGAAGGCATATTTAGATACAGATGTAAACAATTTTTGAGAGAATTCTGAGACTGTATAAAGCAAAAATTCTGAAGTACATAAAAAGGGAGGAAAATATTTGCCTCGAGAAGTTGCTTCCAGCAAGGAAGGCACAGAAGGAAGCTTTGTCTCTTGTCGGAGGCTTTCTCATTATTATCTTTCAAGGGAATAGCTGGATACTCCTGATCCCACCAAAAAAAACAGTATTATTTTTTATGAATCTCAAAGGATAAGCAGGACACAATCCAGCAGAAAATTAGAATTGTAGCAGAGGCTATGAACATTTTGACATACCAGTGCCAGTGAGGGACTTACTACAGCTGCTGAACTATCTGCTGTCATGAAGCCAGACCTGAGTGCTGCAGTGCATTCTGGCTCATTTTGTACAATACCATGTATACATGCAATAAATTAGTCATACAAATAGAGCATTGCATTTTTTTTGTCACTATTTTTGTCTTATTAATATTTTCCTTGATTGCTTTGCATCATGGGTGATTTAGGCTTATATGTTTGGCCACCATAGCATTTCTGCCTGTAGCCAAAGATGGTTGTATTCAAGAGTTTTCCTGCACTTTGGTCTCTATAAGCTCTCTTTATCACTGTCTGCTAGAAACTGCTTTTAACTCTTCCTTTGAACCATTCTTCCTCTCAGGAAAACATCTGAAAGTGAATACTTAAAACAGTCAGTAAAAGCAATTGACCTTTTTTGCCTCTCTTTAAATATGATACTGATCTCTCTTTGTGAAAGGGCATACCTTTGAACACTTAACTTTTTTGTATTGTATTTCATATCCATGGAGACTTAAGTTGTTTATTTCCTGTTACTGTCAGTTATTTATAATGTGAAAAAAAAAATTAATTTCTGGATTTTATATAAAAGTAATTGATCTCAAAGTAAGGTTGTCTGTCCAGTGGTACTTATCTAATTCTGAAGTTCTCCAAATGAATAAATAAATAAGTAAACTGAATATTGATGAGCATGACAAATGTCAGTATGTCATGCCAAATCTTTCAGGGCTTAACTCAAAACTTTTTGTTGAAGTTTATACGAGTCTAGATTAAGTCTTGAAAATCAGACCATTTGGAATGTGAATACTTTAATCACTGTCAAAAAGTTAATGTTCTATCATTTAAAAAGGAGTCAGCTCTACTGTGGGGAAAGACAACACACATCCTGGAGTGACAGCTACAAAAACCTGCATCTTATAATAACACTGATCAAATTATAAACCAAACCAATTGTTTGTGAAGCTAAGGAAAACTCAAACATCTGAAGAACAATCTTGTGACAGAAAAAGGATGCTGATGAGAGCAGATTCACTTGGAATGTTCATTTAAGGAGAATAAAGAGAAAGAAAAAATAAATAAAAATAAAAATGTTGGTTTTCTATTCTCCAACCAAAAAATAGCTGACATCCTCATAGAGGTAACTTCAATTTTCCAGATAAATTATTCTTATTCATACCCACTTTTAGAAGGGAAATAAAAACAAAATAGTAAATATTCTATTTAATTTTTATGGGGGAAAAAATAAAAAGAAAAAAACACTCTAAAGCATCCAGATGTCCTTGCGGCAACCTAGCTGCTAGGAGGCTACTTTTACATGCTTTGTAATATTTTACTAAGTTGTTAGTCAATGATCCAGCAGCTTGATATGAACCCCTGGAAACATTCAGATATCTTTACATTAAAGAAACCTAGAAATCGGAATAAGTAGAACAGCAGAAGCTTAGATAATATGCAGATATATAGCTCGACTAGATCAAAGAATGAAGTAAATAAGATGGCTTTATTCCAGTGATTTGCTGTCAAACACCTAAGTCTAAACATTTATCAGATTCAAAAAACAGTTCAAACACCAGCTCTAACCATGGAATGAGGGGTGGATGTCATCCTATTGAAGAGAAGAAACTGAATGCTTTTGCCTTATGTATCCTTAGTGACTTTACTGACACCCCCAAGGGAACAGGAGGATTGATTATACAGGAGTCATTTGATTCCAAATCAGCTTCTTTCTGAAATTAGCATCCTAAAGAAAGCTTGAACAGTTTTTAAACTGGAATTACAGGACAGAAAAGTTAGGCATCTGTCTCCTTGCTGCATACCTTCTCTCTGTGCGCAACACCAAATGTCTGCTCACAGCTTGCCTCTGAGAGAGAGTGTCCTGTTCCATTAAAGGCATTTTGCAAAGCCGAGTCTGAAGGAAGAACACTTGAGCTGCAACTTAAAAGCTACAAATGGCTGTTTCAGACATTTCGAACTAGCTCTTAGTCTTACTCAGTCCTACTAGTAGATAGAACAGCATTTATGTTTGCAAGGTGGCTTTGCCATCATGGAAGACCATTAAGAGTTGCTTTTTCTTCAGCTTTGGGAATGGTGTATCAACAAATCATTTTCCTTTCTTAGTTCTTTAAAGGCAGCAGAAGATGGTCCTGGTTTCCTTACAACCAAATGTGTCACAAAAGAGGTAAAAAAAAAATAGCTCGTAAACAAGTCAGAGACTGCAGATTTCTACATGAGCTGCTTCAAAGCTTTCAAATCTGGCATAAAATGGTACAAAGATTGGAAACTATAGAATTAAAAAGGATTTAGAAGATATCATTATTGGATTCCTTATCTCTGTAAGCAAAAAACAAGCCTCAAATTAGTAGTTTAATGTGCTCTCCAATCTATGTGTAGGAAATATTTTGTAGAATTAATGATGTAGAAAATTGTTCAGATCTGATAACTCTAATGATAAATGGAAATTATTAGTCGTAAATAGTCAGAATGGAGAATAACTGAAATTTTGTTTCAGGTAAGAGAAATCACTGCAGCTGAAGCTATGCAGCTGAGAAACAGCATAAAGCAAAAATCTAAATTTTATTCAGTCTCATTCAGTGCCTTAATCAAAAGTTTCACATTAAGATTTACAAATTATGTAACTTCAACTGTCCACAGTTTGGGCGTACTGAAGTTGTTTATGCTATCTCACCAAATAAAATAATTTATCTCAGACCTAAAAAGCATTTTTAAGATGTATTTGCTATTTTGCCTTGCTTAAATGATCTGGTCTATAGTATTATTACCCCATGGAACAGTTGCACAATGAAGCAAGTATATAAACCAGTTTTGCCACTGGACAAAAAGTTTATAAAATTACCTCCCCATGTTCTGAAAGCTATGAAGCACCCCTAACCTGTGTACCCACTAATCCCCATACTATCTACACACATTTCAGTTCTTCAGCAATGTACAGACATAAGCCTTGTCAGTTCAGAACAATGTATTTTATAAAGCAATTTTAACTGGGACACTTCTCCAATTTTTTTCTATGTTCACCTACAATTTATAGTTTTTCCCTTTTGTGGTCTTGCTGGGTGCAGTAAGATTCTCCAGACAAATGTGGTGGGGCAGTGTTGAAATGCTATATTTTTGCACAAAATATCTCCTAAAGAAAGCATCACTTTAAATAATTTTTTTAACCAAAATATAACTTCATAGTATCCTAACCTTGAATCTTAAGTGAATACCATTACTTGGAAGCATCAAGGAGAGAAAACTAAAGGTTTATAAGTTACATATGAAACTAGAAAGTGTTAATGGTTTCAGTTCAAATAATAAGCCTTTAAGAGAAGATGGTACAAAAGTAATTTGCACAGTTTATTCATATTCTGCTGGTCCCTTTACAAAGGCTGTAATGATAATGGTCCAATACTGTTTTTGCAAATAATTGACTTTTGGTTATTAAACTAAGGTATGCCTGCTTAAAATGTATCAGAGACTTTTCAGAGGACCTTCCTATTCATGTAAAAGTTTGGCCACATCTCATTTATAGTACAGGTCGTTCAGCTTCTGGGATGACCACAAAAATTATAAACCATGAAACACTTCTCAGGTACATGACTTTTGTTTTAACATCATCATAGACCTTTTTCTTTTTTCCTCATTTTTTTCCTAAGAAACAGCTAGCTGCTGAAAACTCTTACAAAATAAAAGGCCAGATAATTAAAATTTAGCAAATCTTCAGAAAAAATGAAAGTAGAGACTTAAAATGGAAGACATTTGGCAACTTATTCTTTTAGTGTCCTTTCCAGTTTCACCTATGTAAAGGCAAAAATATGGGCAGGTTGGCAAACTTTTCTTTTACCCTAATTTTATTTTCTGATTCTTTTGTAAACTTTCTTACCATCAAGTAGATAAACATTACAATTTATCAGGCTCCCAATTACTTTAAATCTGGAGACTGGCACTTTCATTCTACTTAAACAAGTATGCAGTTTTGACAAGGAGTTTAAAATGCATGTCAATCAAACAAGGGGTTGGTATTTTTCTCAGTTACTTCCACTGTTGACATATGGCATGGGAAAAACAAATGCAGCACTTGTCATAAGGCTGCACATACTGGTGTTATCTGCTAAGTAACAGAGCCATAAACATAACTTCCAAAATACCGTTAATTTTCTTTGTTTCTCTTTTTGGACTGCATGATCACACAGCTGTCATGCTGTATATTTTACTCAGATTAATTTATACCCAAAATATGGCTAGTAATGTAGTAAAGAAAATGTCCTGACTTCATTAAAAACAAAGAAAAATTTCCTGTAAGTTAATTGGGAAGAGTAGTCTATCTAAAAATTTTTATTAACATTTTGTACATATCAGTTGCATCTGGGAATGGAATCATGTGCTGTACCTCTGCTGAAAGCAAAATAATAAAAAACTCTTCTGAGAAACTTATTATCTAAAGATGTTCATTAGAAAAGTCTTCTCATAACTAAGTCAGTTTTAACCAATAACAAATTTTCATCTAAGAAAACCTGTACTGTAAGAAACTTCCAGAATGAATCAGCTTGTCTTGGCCCCTCTTTTGTCCTGGACAGCGACCAATGGTGTATCCTTAGAGAAAATGCAGAAAAATAAGCATGTACAGAGTGATTACCCAGCTCTTTGTAATCAGCAATTCAGGCACTTTCAAAGTCAGAATTTAAATCCATCTATACTCTACTAACTTCTCCAGACCAATTTTGAATTCGTATATTTCTTGTGTGTTGGTTGCAACCTGTGGCAATACCCCATAAGTTTGTTTCATAACTAACTCCTTTAGATTGCTATTTCTTGTAATAAATCTATCACAACACCTGACTAAATGAGCAGCTTGCTGTTTTGAAATAGTTTATCCTTTTCAAGTCATCATCTGCATAGATTTAATGATTTCATAGATGTCTGCCATAACCTTCCCCCATATATGTTTTAGGAGTCCTAACCTATCTAATCTCTACATAGATGGAAGCCATTCCTTACCTTTGAATATACTGCATACTCACCCTTCTCTACTCTGTCTTGTTGAAATGAGGGGGAAAAGGGGGAAAAAAAGTATTCCTGTACAACTATTCTTTCTATCAGGCAAATGGAAAGATAAGGTGGATATAAAGTATAGAAGTAAAGGAAATAATCACAGCAATACTGGACAGCACCTTGCTGTGATTCTCCCCATGTTTTCACAATTTCCCTTCTGCCTCCTATAAAACTAATAACATTTATAATTGTTAGATACATTCTTGCTCTTGGAGTTAAAAGTTACTTACATGTGCTTCTGATATCTTGCTTACTCTTTTGAAGGACTAAATATTTTTTCTTTTCCTGAAGAAAAAGAAAGATGACTATAACATCCTAAGGAACTTATTTTTGTAGCTGCAGAACAGTTTTCAGGACTGGGAATACACAAAGGTAGTCAAACCTCTGTGGCTATTGTCAGATATACACTTTTTCTTTTTCATGCATATAGATGTCCAGGGCCCTTAACTTGTGAGTGCAACTTGACCTAATTATAATACTGCTTTCATTTGTATTGGAAACTGAAGAAGACAAGTGACCATCTAGTTCACGAATACATGAAGAAAAAACTATTTTTTCCCGCATTTTTTTCATTTTGGTGCCAAATGTGGATAAACCAGAACAGACACTTTATTTAATTAGATATATTTAAAGAAATGCTTTTCTTTATTAAAGGCTTTAGAGCTAAGCACATAATTAGTGTATGCTGTAATTAAGCTCCAGTGACTTATAGATCAGTTGGCCTATAGCTAAGAGTGTTAAGAGTAGACTTAAAAATTAAAAAAAATGTAGAGAGGCTGAAAAACTGAAGAACCTCTTTCTTGACTAATTAAATTGGATTTTAATCAAATTAGAGTTGTCTACAGTCAACTGAGAAACTGAGGGGTGAGATTCTCAATTGACCAAATGAGCATGTAATAAATGGATGTCCTTTGACATCCTTTTAACATGTTGGGTCAGATACCTAGGACATTTATAATGTAAGCCAAGTTCTGTTTTGTGTTTCATGGGTTGTGAGCAACTGCAAAATTATTTTCTGATTTAACATTACTGATTGCAGTAAAGGCAGAAAAGGAAGGAACCTGCTACATGATCCTGAAGTATAAGAAGTTTTATGTAACATTAAAAAAAAAAAAAAAGAATGAATGCAAGATTTAATGCAATAAACATTTCATATTAAGGACAAAAATAGTCCTGGAGACTTCAAGGTCTTCCAAAGTAGTCTACACACCAGAATACAAAGTCACATTCACCCTCTAGTGCTTCCTCTCTGGTCCAGCATACACTGCACTTTTATCTGCCTGAAAACATCTTCACAAGACACTTACAGATTGTTTTCCCACACTTCAGGAGACTATTGTCTGGTGACTAGGACATGAGCTTTGAAAGATGCAGATCATTGTTTTCAGTGAAAGGATAGGATTGAAACTGGGAGCCCAACCTGCTCAGTGGGTGCACTAAGTAGTAAGTCAGTAAGCAATATGCCACATGGGAAAAAAGGGAGAGGCTTCTCTGTCTGTGGTCTAAATCTGACCTACTTTAGATTTGTAGTGTGTGAAGAGAGTGGTCCTGCCATGTTCTATGGCCTCTGGGAGTGTTTACTGGATTGAGGTTTTGGTGTGATTCAGACTTCACTCCTCCTAGTTTCTCAATCTAAACTGAGCTCAGACATGATCTAAGCGCTGAGCTGCTTAAGCCTGCCAACTATAGGACAGTTCTGGGCATGTGCAGTGACTTAATAGGCACCTGAAGAGATTTAGCATCAAATGTTGAAGAGTTTATAGAGATTAGGTGTCTCCAGCTCAGAAGGTGAGTCAGGACTTTGCAATTACAATTTCCCCTCAGCGGCTCAAACTTATTTTAGTATCTAAATCTTGTACTGGAACTTGCCTTGAATGCCCTCTACATCTAAAATAAACCAAGCAAAATCTACCACTATAAAGAAGTAGGGTTCCTTGTTTACAGTAGTTAACTGCAGAAACATCTTTAGTGAACAAACCTTAGAAATACATTAAATGCTCACCAGTAGATGAAAAACTCATAAGCCAGATTTCTGCATCTATGACCCCTCTGATCTAGGGAATAGCGATACTTAATCTGTTAAAGAAGAGAAAATGTGCACAGAAACAAGAAGAACACACGAAACACATAGCATTGAGAATAAATTTGTCTGGTAGTTTGAACAGCATTACTGACAATTAAACCCAAGGTTCCTCATCTAACTGCCATGTTTTTCTGAAATAATTATGACATGTTATAATGTAGATCTTGTCTGAAATTAGGTGAAATGAGTGTTGATCATCACCACTATGAATATGTAAAGATTTAGTTGAAGGTATTTGAATTTTAAGGTCACCAAGACGTAGCCAGAGACAAGTTTCTGACTTGTAGCAGGTTAGGCCACTCAATCCTTAAAATGTATTCAGAAAAATTTACTTTCGAAATCAACTCCAAGTTAGCTGAATATCTTTGAATGTTACTCCATATGATCCAAAGGACATAGGTAAAATGACCTTTATTATTACCTCTGGTTAGGCACTAAAGATGAAACAAGCAAACAAAAACCCAAAAATGTGTGTTCCTAAACTCTTTTTTCGTTTTTGAACATTTTTTCCTTCTAAAAAAAACCCAAGAAACAAAAAACGTGCAGTTCTCAGTTGTGCTGAGTTCTTGCCACTGCCACTGGTTTCACTTCTATCCTGAAATCCACATATCTAAGTGGTTTATTCTGAGGTCATTCATGTTTGGAAATGGTCAAGCTCTCTTTTGTGAAAAATTTACAAGTAAGGCACCAAAATTAAACTGATTAAATGAGTCATCAAGTCTTTATTAGTTGATTTGTAGAGATCCTGCTTGCTATGCTAGATATTATTGCACAAGAAGAGGAGTTTCCTCAAACACTGAAGTTACCAGAGAAAGCAGAGTCCCAGATGAAATCAGCGTTTATGTGCTTTTGAGTATCTGGATTCTTGTCAGTAAAACAAAGCTCAAATAGATGGCATATTGTTCCCATCACACAGGTTCCTAAAGTGTACTGGATCAATAACATGTTGATTTAATTAATTGCATCATATAGGGAGTGCACTTTGGATAGAGTTCTTTGTTTAAGCTACACTTATCTTGAGTCCAACAATACCTGTGATTCTTATAGTTGATGGTATAAAATTTTAAAACTTACTAACCCTTCTTTGACTCTTTTGTCACATTGTTAGTTACCTTGGGATTATTTGGCTATACTTTTTCCCATCCTCATTCAAGTCGAAGTCCACTGGGAAGGGAAAATGAAGAGCGGAGAAATCAAAAGGATCCGAATATAGATAAAATAACATTTTCTTTTAAAGGTGCGTTTCTTTTTGTCTTCTTTTTTTTAAGATCTTTACCACAGACTGATGTTCTCAAGCCACAGGCTATTGAACTTTCTAGTACAAAGATCCACCTGGTGCTGTATAATCACACACAACTTTTGTGTTTGATCTGTTTAACATGAAGCTTTTAAGTCAGGCTGCTGAGACCATTGCCTATCATGCTGACCAATACTGTGTCACTTCCTTGTACTTCCCTGCCGGTTTGCATTCATCTGATGCCTCTTACCTTACCTTACATTCAATTGCAAACTTTTTTGAGGCAGTAACTGTGTTTCATGGTTGAACTATATATATATCTGAAGCCATCTCCTAAATATTACCACAGTGCAAATATCGATCAATAGCTATGTGAAGTAATTTATATTAGTTTAATTTACTGCTTTCTTTTTGCAAGAATAAAAAAATGTATACCATGCTTCTAGCAAGGCACTTCAAGACCATAGATCTGCACTTGAAGGTAATTTCAATTATGCCTATTTTGAATATAATAAAATAAGCTCTTTAAATATTCAGCTCAGTGAGAGTTGGAATCAAATGGGTTTATTTTGTATGTGAAACTCTCAATGATCAGTGAGCTGAGAAATTCAAACACAGAAATTCTTTCATTACTAAGTGATTCTGAAAAGTGACTACAATTCAGGAAATAGTAGTATCTGTTTCTTATCCAGTAAGGTTCCATAGGGCTACCTTTCCTCAACACATGCCTCATGCCCTTCAGACTCTTCCAGCAACCAAGTAATCACTTACCCAAGTGCAACCTATATTTTGAAGAAATGCTCCTCCTTGTTTCTGGAAAAAAGCAGATATATGGTTAGGTTCTAAAAACACTGCAAATGTATATAATTGCTAGTTGTGGTGGATCAGACTAGAACATATAAAGAGTTGCATTCCTTATAAAATGAGCTTAATCTGCTAGATAAAATAAAATTATTAACTGATGTGTGAAAAAAGACTGAGAAGAATCCCTTCTTTTCAAGTCATCTGCCACTCCACCAAATACATCTGGAATTCAGTATCCCAAAAGTTAATTATACCTGCAGAAAAAGGAACCATTTATATACAATCTGCAGAAATTCTAATTCTGTTCTTCTGTGGACATGACTATAGAGCTGCATTAAATGGAATTATAGTCAGAAGAATTTCTCATAAACCACTTATTTTCAGTTAGCAGCAATAATTAGCAGCATTAGTTTTATTAATATACACACTAGAGAGTCTATTGGTGTATATAAAGAGACATATAAAGCAGATATGTCAATTTACTATAATTTTCTCTTTGACTTATTGCATATTCACTCTTTAAAAAGTTGTGGGCTTATAATCTTCATGAGGACTCAAACCTACAACCTGAACATGAGATGTAAACTCAAACTGAGGGTAAGACGAAGTTGGTTTGTGTTGATAGAAAAAATTGCAACATTAAAGAGAAGTTTTCTACAAAAGTTTTCACATATTCTACCTCTTATGCATTCTCTCATATTCTTGTAACGCATAAAGGAATAAAGGAAATCATTCACTCAGTTTAACATACTTAGCATTAGTGGTTAGATGTGCCTGAAACCTCAGACCACAAGCTGTGAACATTCACACAGATACATTAAGCTTTTCACCTACTTGAATAAAAAGAAGTCCCAGAGCCAGTTTGTGTCTTATGATAAGGAAGTAAGGAAGGCCACTACTTCGTCAGAAGAAGCGGCAACCTTAGAAATAAGAAAAGAAACAGCCTACCTGGAGACAGCGAAGACACCCAGCAGAGGGCAAGAAGACCTCAGACACTGTTATTATTGGTCTAAACCGCTGTGTGAAGGGCAGGAAACTTAGATTATTAGAGTACAACTGCCCAGGGTTTTTTTGTTCAGGATCCTTCTTCAGAGGCACCTAATTCCTACAGCTGTATCACTCAAATAAATTACATCATCAGATTTAAAGCCTGGGACTCTGCTATGGAATACGTGGTTAGAGAAGCGTTCTTAACAAATGTTCTCTAAAAGAATGGCACCCAAGCATCAGAATGAGGATGACCTTTCTATGTTCAGATGTTCATATGCCTATACTTCTCCTATTAATTATGCCTGAAAACTAACAGTTCCAATCAGGAGCATTTATCTATGCGCAGAGAAGGCTCCAGAGGATGGCAATTGACAATGCATGTTATTAATATATGCTTGCTATTCAAATGCAAACTAACAAAAAAATTAAGTAGCATGGCATTTCATAACACAATTGTACTAAGGAGACAACTGTACATGTTCTCTCTTTCACCAAACATACCCTGGACTCTAAGAACAGTTAAATAGTTGTAGAAGAATATCCCGGTAGAGTCATTAGTTTCACTATTCCTTTTCTTTGCAGCTATGTGATCTCATCAAAAGGAAAGAGGATTAGCTACGCTTTATATATCCTGGCTGTGTTAATCGTTGAAGTTTGTTACTGGCAATCAGAAAAACTGAACTAAACTGTACCTTGGGTGGTAAAAGAGTAAGACAAAAAGAAGAGAGGTTGACTAAAAGAAAACCTCACTTTATTTCTGTTAGTTTTTATTATATTCATTATACTTTTATTTAGACATTTTTCTCCTCATTATTTAGACATTTTTCTCCTCACAGCTTCATTCATTTAATCCTCTGGGTTTTTTTACTTTTTCTAATGCAATTTAATTACATATTATTTTAGCCGCAGGCTTTCATTTCTGTCCTATAGTTCTTAAATTATGGCACCAGTTATTTATTTGAAATTAAGTCAGTCATTTTGAGTCAGATGGTTTATTACTCCACAATGCAAGGTGGCTGTTGGATTTTGTACTATATACATGTATCAATTATTTTAGTAAAGTGGATACTGTTTATACTGTTAGAAGCAAAGGAAACATATTTAATATGACATTCATATTCTCGATCTTCAATCATTTAAAAGGGAGATATTCTTTTGCCTTCTAAGCTTTCTCTACAGATACTATTTTACCTTCTAGGCTTGCTCTACAGTCTCTACAGTGATATCTCAGGAATATTATTCCCTCCACTGTAAAGTTCACATCTAATGTAGGTGGGCACAATGAATCATGCTTATTTCTGTCCATTGAGAAAATCTGGGTGATTAGGTAGGTTGGTGTTTACGTTTTAGATGACTAATGACTAAAATATGGAGAGATTAATTTCACCATTTTGATGTGAGCCCAGCAAGAATATAAAGACAATCCTTAATGTTACTATCTCTTGTTTTTAAGTAGGTACATAAATGTAATTATGATATTGCTTTGCTAAGATTGGCTTAAAATACTCGATTTGTTTTCCCTTTTGTTCTATCAGTCCCAATTTCTGTCAAATTCCAAGATATGTGAAACATAGCTCGCCTTTATTCTTTCACCCCTGTGACCTCACTTAAAATAGTGGTTACAAAAAATATTGTTTTGTTGTTCATTGTTTTCTAAGCAGTAAAGTTTGTGGAATATAAAACTCATAAAAGGTTGTTTTATTCTTGCATTTGATGAGGTGAGGACATTTAGCTCTTTCACTGATATGATGCTCTCCCTATCCTCAACAGTCTTTTCTGAGTTTATCAAATAGTTCAGTTGCTTACCTTTTAAGGCCTCCAGTTTGCAAAAAGTGAGCATAAAGTTGTTGAACTAATGACAGCAAATTTTGAACTAATCTGTGTGATTAAACTGTGTATCTTGACGCAATATAACTTAAGGGAGGCAAAACCAAAGGGCTTTGAAGAGTTTGGTTCAGTCGTTAGCAATTTAGCTGGGGAAGAACCTGCATTGCCTGTTGCGGCTCAGAAATGGCATGTCTTGGTTGGTGGTAGTAGTACACAGAATTTTCTCATGTTACTTCCAGCCCGTGAATAAAGAACTCTTCAAAACAGCTAAGGGGTTTTTTTATTGTTTATGGCTCACTCATTATTTTATATAGCACTGGTGTACATAAAAGATCACCAGTTAACATATTTGATGAGTAAATAGTACATTGCAGCCCTTACAGTTCATAGCATTGTAAACCCATCGCTTCAGTAAATGAAATAGCAAAATGGCATTTTAAAAGTAAGATGAGATAATAAACAGCACCCACCCTCCTTGTTTATACTGCAGCAGTCAGAGCTTATTATTGTTCTGTGTAAAATGCTAAGAAAACAATCATTTCCAGGCTGGATAAAAGCAATGCAAATATCAGCTAGTATATTAAGTGCTATTAACCTGGCTGCAAACAGCTTATTTGCACAAAATGTTCAGGAAGAAACTCTTATTACTTGGCAATATTACTGGACCATAATCTTTAAACAAACTCTGAAATCACTAGCTAAAACCATAGATGTGTTGAAGTGGAAGCAAGTATCTATGTGCAAGAGCGCTTAAAAGCCTAGTAAAATAGCCTGAACAGAAACATGCACCTTTCTGTTGGTCAGTTATAACAAAAGTTAGAAACCTGTGCTGTGCAAAGTAGGTTCCTTTTGATAAAAGCTACACTATGGAGTTTCTTACAGACATGAAAATATAGATGCCTCTGAATACAAATCCATTACATAGCAAGGTGCTTCATAAACAGAAGCATAGCTGGAAATTGAAGGAGTGAAATCAGATTCATCAGATAGCTATTGCTACCACTCTGAATTATTGATTGTCAAACTTATCTCTCTACTGTAATCAATAACAACTGGTTCACAAATAAAATTTCTCACTGTCTGTATTTATACAGCTGGAACTGGCTATAACTGAGTAACTGTCTTATGTAATTTCACTGTTGCTACATAAGAAGCTCAAAGAGAACCAACAGAGAATGCAGATAGAGAGCAACCGAGGCTTTTTTCAAAGAACAGTGATCTGTGAAGCAATTATCCTTTTTTGTTTGTTTGTTTCCCTTGGGAATGATCAGCTCTGTTATTAATGACCTTAACTGAAGGAAAGAAACAAAAAAGGAAGTATTGACTAAATAAGGTTCAGATTCCAGAACTTCTGGGGAAAAATAACAAACCAACAAACCCAAACAAAAAAACATATGAAGACATCAATGTGCTGAATAATGGATAAGTATATGTAACACTAATTACACCAACATGCATATTAGCCATAACCAATAGGCAAATGATTCAACAGCAGGGTAAACATGCAAGACACTGAGAACAAATCTTTCCTCACAGATAGCAGCAATAAATGTTCACTTGGTATAGGTAACTCATAATTTTCCATTTGTGTTATTTTGATATAATTTTTTTTTAAGATTAAAAAAGTTAAGAAAAACTGAGTTTAGCACAAATTATTCAGTCTTGAACCTGGTCATTTACATTTGAATAAGTAAGATGCTTGAACAAACTACTCCTGAGTCAACCCTAAATCAAATATAAAGAATGACTGAAGTAGTAAATGCGACTGAGTGATGAAATTTTACCTTCGGTTTAAATATATTAAAAAAGCATAGGGAATTATGAAAGTCTTAATACAGTGAAATTAAACTCCAGGTAGACATTGGGAACTGTAAATAGAACAAAAACAGATTAAGAAAAAGACATTTTAAATCAATTTATATTCAAACTGTAATCCATTTATATTGAATATTGAGATGAAACCTAAAGTCAAAACTTCAGTGTTGCTGAATATGAGAAAAAGGAAACCAAAAGCCAAGAAAAAAGTAAAATGAATGAATGAATGATGATGAGAAACCTGAGGTTTATATCTTGCTTCTGGAAAATAAAAAGGTGGCCAAAGGAAATACAAAGTACTTCAAACTGAAATCTGACACACCATACTCCCTCTCAAAAAAAAAAATTCAAAGTCAAAACAGCCACAAAACCCGCTGAACTTGTGAACTGGAAACACATCTGTGAACATTAGAATTCATTCACTGTGCTTAGTATTTTTCTAATTAAAAAAAAAATTGTTTCTGTTAGACAGCTGTTTATTTACAAAGGGTAGTTAAAGCAAGTCAATGCCCACTTCCAGCCACAGATTTTTTCACTGTTACATTTTTTTTTTTAAGCTGTGTTGTCAGCTATAATTATATCAATTATCAGGCAGCTGTAAATAATTATAGAAAACCTGTAAAACTTCATAAGAAGACTTTTATAAGAAGGTCAAAGTTGCTCTTTACCTGCTAGCTTCAAGCATTTTAACCCACAAGATTGGACCATAAATCTTATGAGAGCAAGTACTTTCACAGTAGTTGAAACAATATATTATTTAACCGAAATCATAATCAAGATCTTCAGTTTCTCTGAGTAATGGCTTTAAACGCCAACCTAAGATGTTGGAAATGGATCTTTCTTTTTTATTTTTTCCCAACTTGCAAACAAGAAAAATGATATCTTGGGTTAAAGCACAAAAATTCATGCATCTAAATGATTAGACCCATTAGAAAAACCTTTTACCTAATAACAAGTAACATCTACTTCAAGAACAGGTAAATGTAAAGAGCACAGAACACAGGACTATATTTGTCATCAACAAACATAAGAGGAATCTGCAAAAGGCCAATTCCTTGTCTTTCTTTAGGAGTCAAGTAGAGTGTCTTAGGGTCAAAGGTTCTATAAAAGACATGGTTTAGATGTCGTTACATCTTGACCCTCAGTACACTCAATTCTTCTAAATACCAGGAGATAATTTTGACATGCAATTACCTACAAGAATTTGCTTAAGCAGTCAAATGTGGTCAGAAGCTATTTCCTATCATTAAAGCATCCACACTTCTGATTCCAGGATGAATTTGAAAAATAAAACCTCTGTGAAATGATAGAAGCTAAAAGGATATTTCAGAATCTTAGTAAAACCTTTTCTCTAATTTAGTTTGACAAGGAGCTGAGAGTGACCTGAACTGGTTTCATCCATCTTTAGGCTGTAAGAATATTTTTGTGCAGTCTAATGTGCTTCCTTCATTGCTGTTTTTCCTTTCACTGACAAAAAAAAACCCAAACAAACCCAAACCATTAATTTTTAAATGCATTTTGCAGCGGTATTGAAAATAACATATGATTATAGAAAAGAAAAAAAAAGCAGGATATTTCTATATATTTCTATATGTAGGCACATGATAGGACATCTCTACTAGAAGTAGACTTAAGATGGAAGGATTAAACTTGATCTGATACATATGACAATAAGGGGTTTGGGGGGTTTTTTTGCTAGAATAGCGTTTTTGTATGACAGTCTTTTAGCTAAGTCTGGCTCATATCTACACTACCTTAGTGTTCAGAAAACAAGCTAAAAAAAGACAGATTGTAGGTAGGAAGGATACATATGGAGGAAAGTTAGGAAAATAATAAATTTATTTCCTCTATCTATAGCAAATAAACTTTTTTTCTGTTTAAAATTCCTGTGATATTCCTGTCTACAGACAGAAATCTGCTCCCAGTTAATCATAAGTAGGAGATGCATTTATTGTGGTAAGATTTACTGATATTCTAAGAAAGAAACGAGAAAGGATTAATTCATATTTAAGTGTGTTCTAGTCAACTACACTTAGGCATATTTGGTATGATTATCGATGTTTTTACTAAATCAAGTCCATTATTGAGCTAATAAAAAATCAGGCATGATATTCTGGCTTTCCTGCTTAAAAACACATGTGTTTTCTGAGTGGCAACACGCAAGAATTTGTTTTTCAAAGGTTCACATCTTTGTGGTAACAAGGCAATTAGTTTTACCTCTTGACTTAGGTAAGCACATGACTACACAAAGAAGATAGAGAACCTGTTGGCTGCTTTACTATAAAAACAACTCCCTTCAGCAAAGATGACACAGCCTCTGGGTAAAATATTTGTGTATACATTTTGTTGTCTTAAAAATGTGAATTTCTTGTTTTGTAGAATAGAAGGAAGAATAAATAATATTCATTTCCAAGTTTGTCTCATTCTGTCAATGGAAATGAGATTTGCAGCGTACCTGTTCTAAATGACATTAAACCACTGCACAAAGGCATGATTATAAAAAAAACCTCTTTTCTTCCAGTCAAGTGAAATCTTTATGTTAAACATATGCACCTGTAATTCATATGAAATGTGACTGAGATGGGACCAGTAGGTTCCAAGGTCTTACATGAAGGCACCAAGAGCAACAAGAGTATTATATGAAAAACAACTACCACTTTAACTATTAAAATTAAGTACTTAAACAACAACAACAAAAAAAAAAAAAAAGGAAAAAAAAAAGCAAATTAGGTTAAAGGAATTGCTGAAACTTTGCAGTGATCTGAATAAAAGTCTCCCCTCAGGTATGCAGAATCTAAGTTCTAGTGTCCAGGAGCAAGGAAATAACTCAGAAAATTTTGGCTTATGATAAGAACAAACCAGATCAAAACAATTTCGTTTCCTCTGTGGCAGAAAGAAAAGTATCTAATGGAAAGTGGAAAAAGTATATGCGACATATACATTATTGTGGTTTAAGCCCAGCCAGTAACTCAGAACCATGCAGCTTCTTGCTCACTTCCCCCTCCTCTTCCTCCCCTTGCTCCCAGAGGGATGGGGAGGAGAATCAAAAGAATGTAACTCCCACTGGTTGAGATAAGAACAGTCCAGTAACTAAAGTATAACACAAACCACTACTGCTAC
>WYDI02010693.1:11088-29084 GCA_009867235.2 Psittacus erithacus | reverse complement strand
TCTTTTCCAGATTGA
This sequence comes from Psittacus erithacus, assembly GCA_009867235.2. Lineage (NCBI taxonomy): Eukaryota > Metazoa > Chordata > Aves > Psittaciformes > Psittacidae > Psittacus > Psittacus erithacus. The sequence goes on along the minus strand of WYDI02010693.1, from coordinate 29,069 downwards.
ACAGCCCCAACTTTCTCAGCCCATCTTCATACGGGAGGTGCTCCAGTGCCCTGATCATCCTCATGGCCCTTCTCTGGACTTGTTTCAACAGTTCCATGTCCTTTTTATGTTGAGGACGCCAGAACTGCACACAGTACTCCAAGTGAGGTCTCACAAGAGCAGAGTAGAGGGGCAGGATCACCTCCTTCATCACTTCATTTCAAATATAATGTCCAAAATGATCCAAGCTTGTTAAAGGACAGGCTTTCTAGAAGAAAGGAAAAACTCTAGCTTTGGACAACAGCCTGCAGAGCGGCCCATACTTAGCAGATACAAGGTACAGCATAGCCTCCTAAAGCAGCACACAGCAACATTAAAGCAGAGCCTTTAACCATAGAAATTGCTTAAGCTCTACTGAGGCGCATGAACAGGTGACATCTACTTCCACCTGACAACCTGATCCAGACGGCATCCTGCTGTACCAATTTACATCAGCGCATACATTTGAAACACTGTGGACTATTTAAGAAAAAAGCTAAAAGGAGCAATTCAGGCTGTTACCAGAGGCTTTTTTGGCAAGAAACACCTAGTCAGGAGAGGTTTGCAGAAAGCATGGGACCATCTGTGACAAAGACTCTACCAGAGGTGCTAAAGGTTAAACCACTGATCTTCCCAATGAGCAATCCCTAGTTTTCATCTGCAGATGGCTGGCTGAGTGGATTTTTCCTGAGCAGCTCAGGCATGCCCCTACACTGCCCTTTTCCCAGTGGGCTGCTGTCGGCCATGGCGTAAGGGAAACCAGCTCAGCCCACAGCAGGGTATTTTAATAGTGTCTGATACTAGAGGAGCATGAAATCCAGTGCTGCCATAGCTGAAATGCCTAGTTATTGCAAAACCCTCCCAGAGGCTTATAAACCGAACTCTGGAAATCACTCTCAAGTTGTAAGCTAGTAAAAGTTCTCTATCTTACAACTATTTAAAAAATTAAACATACGTCTCTACACAGCAATGTTCACACAGTTTTATCTGTTGCTTGAGAACTGAGTTGTAGAGCTGAGTTCTCTTGCCTCCATTCTAAGATTGATTACTGGGTATACAAAAGCAGCCCGTGTAACAACATGCAATTAGCAGTCCTGCTGGTCAATTTATACAAGGCAGCAGAAAACAGTGGAGAAAACACACTGGCACAATAAGTACCTGTAGGTATACAGCCCTTCACTTTCTAATATAAAATCTAGGACCAAAGAGTCCCATTGATTTGGCTTTAGTCAAACCCTAAAACATATGATTCCATCTAGAGAAATTACTAAAAACTTAGAGAACGATAAAAATAAGACCCATAATTATTACATTCATCATCCTGCCTGTACCAAGAAATGCTTGGTACATTAATTCTCTAATAATAATAATTCTAATAATAATTCTCCCCTGATAATTCTCCCTCCCCAAGAAAGCCACAGATCATGGGCAGCCCTGGTTAGCCACACTCTAGTGTATTACACTTTTTCTCTTTTAAAAGCATTGCAGAACTGGAAAAAGGAGTAGCCTGTTAGTTGAAAAGATGGCCAAGAAGACAAAAAAAAAAAGTGCCTTTTTTTTTTTTTTATTTGCTTAATCATGACAAACCCAGCACCCCAGTACCCCGAATCAACAGGCTTTTAATCCCCTCATTATAGCATTTCCACAGAGCCATGGAAGTGGTGTGTGTCCTGTCTGCCGGAAGGCAAAACAGACAGCCAAAAACCAAAAAACAGGAGTTGACCAGGGCCCTGGCACCCCAAAGGGCCCCTTTTGACCCCAGAGGGGCAGCTTCTGCCCAGCACCTCTGTGCTGCCAGGTTGTTTTGGGATCCTGGTGGTGATGTTCCTTTTTTTTTAATTTTATTTTACTTTTACATCTGGTCCTTTTCTCCAGCTTCTTGCATCATTCTTTGTGATTTAATCCACAATTTAACTCCCTATGTCATGGGTTATCAGCACCGTTGCTTAATAGTCTAAGAAATCTTTATGTTCTCTCCCCTAGCCTACTAATTTCCTTAACAGATATACTAACATATCTGACTAAATGCATTTCTTATTCACTGTAAATAAGTCAGGTAAAAATATAACTGAAGCTTTTTTCAGGGCTGGTATTCAGCTGATGTTACTAATAGTAATTTGTTACACTTTTCTGTTGCAAGCAGAATGCTTGGTCAATATAATTCGAGAGTTGTGAAGGAAAGGGCTGGCCCTTTGGTGGGGTGAGCTGTCAGAAATCCATTGAAAAACCTGTAGAACTGTAGCGGGACACCAGATGAGCTTTTGGCCTTACGCACCTCCCTAGCCATAAGATGCAAAAATAATTTTATCGAATTGCATCTTTGCATGATGCCATTCCTAGTCTTAGAAATAATAATAATAATACAAAAAAAGAAGCAGACCAAGCAAGTTTTGTTACACTGTGGAGGAGCAGCAGCACTGCCATGACTCAACAGATACTTGACAAACACGTTAAATATGCAATTCAGAATAGGAGGGAAAGCTAGTCCCATCTGTCAGAATAGAGTAGACCTTTACTCCCATTTGCAATCTGAATCATCCTTTAGCAGAAGAACAGACCTTAAAATTCTCCACCTCCTTCAGAAGTGAAGAACACCACTTCCTGGGATGCTTATTCCTCTTTTGAAAACTTAGATGATTTCTGACACTCTGAGCAGCGTTAAGAGACCTGTTCATAAAGACAAAAGTGGCAGAGGACAAAACAGTATTAGAACTCCAGGTTGCTGAAACACTCACATACTAATATGAAGATGTGAAAACTGTTGTTACACACATGTAACACTGCCTGTCTTTCTTGAATCTAAAATATCTCTGTTTAAAACTTGCATTGCTCTTGGGGAAAACAGAGAAGGGCAGAAATACAAGCAATAGCCAATGGGAGACAGTTTTTCAAAATATTACCGTCATGAGTTGCAGTACTTTGCTATTCCACTCATTAAAATAGCAACATGATGCTATTTCTGACTGTAACCAAGACATAAACTGAACTCAGGTTAAGGCAGTGACACACCACGCTGAGCTCTTAAAACTTTTTGGCTGGTTTGCCATTTCCTCCTATTTCTCTTCCGAATGCTCAAAGGCTGAGCATGAGAACATCTTGTTCTTCTAGTGCCCAGCATTTGCCCTCCCCACCACATTCAAGCGCCAAAGGTAAACGCAAAAAAGCTGCCAGCAAAAAAACTGAATGCACGGCTCTGAAGGCAAATGTTTAACACAATAGTAAATGGTCATTTTACTGGGCATGTGCTGCGTGTAATATTTTTGGGACTTCAACACTTCCACCCTTAATGAATGAACAGTGAATAAGTGTACTTCAAAAAACCATGAAGGAGAAAGCCCTTCTTCAATGCATAAAACAAGCTTTGAAGTATACCCAAATACTGTTGGCACCTACCTATCTAGTAAGGGATCAGGGGACTACTTTGCCAGATGCTATACAGACACACTTCCCTTATTTTCTTATGAATGAAGAAGCCCCGTTTAAAAAAAGCAAGAGCAGCTGTTAAACTGAACACTGGGCTCTTTGAAAGTTATGTGACATCTTTAGAAGGAAAAAACTATAACTCTATCCACAGAAATGTGTTGCTTATATAAGTGGTGAAATAGAGAAAAGAGTTGAAGGACTATTTTTTTTCAACTGCTTACCCCATGACTAATGCAAGTCCTCTGTGGTTACTTTCCACTGAAACATCAGAGTGTAAAAATATTACCCATCTATTTTGTGTCTGTTGGAGTAAGTCACTTTGCCTTATGCCACACTATAAATAATGATATTAGTGACAGGGAGTCGACTGCTCAAATACTAGCAGATCCCCAGCACTTTATTTGTCTGGGCAAGCAAATGCTTTAATTCCATGCAACTTTTAAAAGAGCAACTGATGGCCACTAAATGTTACGCTCATATTTTTGGGCTATGTTCGGTTTGGGGTTTTTTTGTTTGGTTGGGTTTGTTTTTTCTTTAAATAACAGTTTCTGCTTTTCAAGATCACAGAGGGAATCACAAAAATCCTATAAGATTTAGGGGTTTTTTTAACCATTTCCCTTTGCAGACAACCCCCCAGCTTTCTACTTGTGATTAGTTTCATAACACAGTTGCAACTGGACCATAGGTAGAAATAATTTATTATGCCGCCTCCATGTTAGGAAACCCTCTAAAGGTTTGTCACTATATGTACGAACAGGTCAAGTCCTACAAAACCAGAAAATATTGAAAAAAACATTTTGGAAATTTTTTCTTTTGCTCACCAGTTCTCTGATAATGGGAGGAAGAAAAAGGTTTTAAAGGTGTCCCACATAGCCTAGGATTCAACTTGGCTACATGTTTAACCAAGAAATTACCCAAATTAAACTGAACAGTGTTTTACTCATCTGCAAAGTTTACTTAATGATGTTTTGCTTCCTCTCAGCTTCCCCTCCTCCCAGGGCAGAGCATGATGCTCAGAAAGTCGTTGGTCAGTCTAAACATTCTAAGCAGTAGCTAAAAACATCGGTATTATCAGCGCTGTTCCCAGGCTGAAAGTCAGAAACACAGCACTGCACCAGCTACTAAGAAGAAGAAAAATGACTGCTACTGCTGAACCCAGGACAGAGCCTCAATACAATTCTCTGTCAGGAAGGATGTGTTTAGCGAGGGCTATTAGGGCATCACTGTGCTTCTGCTCTGAAGCAGATATGACAGCTGGGAACTGCAGAGCACTTGGTAGCATTAACAGCACATGCAGTTGTAGGCAGCCAACTTTAACAGTGCTCTACAGCAGCCCTTGGGTGAAGCTGGATTGGCATGAGCTAGAAGAGCACTCTGACACCAAATTTAAAAGAGATTCTCCTCTGGTCTTGTAAGTGCTTTCTCTAATAAAGGATGTAGTATAGGCCCCATAAAACAGAACCTGTGGTGGGTTTTGAGTCTATTTTATCTTACCCACGCTCATGCCAAGCAGCTGTATGAGATAAGCTACATAGAGCCACCACTCTAGTTAGGTCTGACATATATGAACTGCACTCACTTTAACCCAGATAGGGGTAACTCAGTGCCATTTTTCCCATAGTATTCACAGACCGGAATTTCATAAAAGGGATGTAGTTGTTTATAAATGGATGATTTGCCAGGTCTAAGAGAGGGATATATTTTGAATGTTATCATATGCCCTACACTGGGATCTTCACCACCAGCCAGCACTGTCCTTCTTTCCTACTTGTACTTGCAAACATTACACATTTCAGATGGAAAAAGCAGCCAAAAAAACCCCCACAAAAACAAAACACAAACCCATGTGCACATTTTTACCATGTTTGTGTTAACTGGTCCTTGAGTTGCTAAATCTGGGACAATAGCTTTTGTTTGAGATCTGCTTATAAGAGCTAATACATATAATAGAAGTTTCTCCATCTGAAGTTTTAATTCATTCAAGAAAAACAAAACAAAACAAAACAACCAAACAAAAAAACGCAAACATCCTGCCCCACCAAAACAATATCCTCATTCTTGTTTCATTTATTTTCTTTGAGGAAGTACGAATTTGCCTTGAATTGTTTTCAGCCCCATCCTTCTACACCAAGTTTCACTGTAAAGCTTTGTTCCAGGGCAAGAACTTGACTGTCACAGTCAACAGCTCCTCATGCAGCACCACTGCTGATTTCCTCTGGCTTAGACCTTCAGAAGTGCTTTGGTTTATACCATTGTCTGGAAGTAGCACTACATGGAGCATGCAATATGCGAGTAAGAAAGAGACTTTTAAGGATCTAAAAAGTCTGCCATTTACAAGGAACTGTTTCCGAGTTTACAACACTGGCCGTTTTCTCGTTAACATCTAGAAATAGAGGGGAAGTATCTGAAGATATGATAAAACATGTGAAGGGAACCCTTTCCATCCAAATGCTGGACCTACTATCCCATAGATTCACAAAATAGTTTGGGTTGAAAAGGACCATTCAAGGTCATCTAGTCCAACCCCCCTGCAATGAGCAGGGACATCTTCAGCTAGAGCAGGCTGCTCAGAGCTCTGTCCTGCCTGACCTTGAATGTTTGTAGGGACTGGGCCATCTACAGCCTCTGTAGGCAACCTGTTGCCATGTTTCACTGCTCTCATAATGAAAAATTTCTTCCTAATAACTAGGCTGAATCTGCCTTCTTCAGTTTAAAAACATTATCCCTTGTCCTTTTTCTTAACTTTATCTCACCCCAGCACATCAAACCAGGAGTGTGCAACATGTTACTTCAGTGTCAAGTCATGAAAAAAGAACCACTATGTCAACAGATATTGTAAGTTCACATAAACCATACAGAAATGCCAGATACTGTACTACTAGAGGCAGGTAGTCTCAAAAGCAGTGTTGAATATAGGCTATGACCAGGATCAGTGCTAGAAACACACAAGTTAGCCATGGTGCAGCATATGACACAAGGCAGAAATCAGCAGTAGTAGTCACCAAATATTAGACACTCTTACCACAGGAAATAGTGCAAGCCCCTGGTGGCAATTAGAATAGAAACCACAGCCTGCTTGTATTTCATAGCAATATTTAGTAGGGATCTACAGATATCTGTGTATGCCCTACCCCTGGAAGTGTTCAAGGCCAGGTTGGACAAGGCTTTGAGCAACCTCGTCCCAGTGGAAGGTGTCCCTGGTTATGGCACAAGTCTGAAACTAAATCTTTCAGGTTCTTTCCAACCCAAACTGTTCTATAAACCTATGGTGCTTTATGTTGTAATTTAAAATAATTCCAAATGAAGCTTTCTGTCCATTGCAAGGCAATGATTTGTCTAAACTGTTTATTTTATATGAATATTTCATTTGAGTTCAGCTTTGATTTACCTAAACCCCTTTGGATTAAAACTCCAGTTACTAATATTTCCATAGAACAAGGTGTGCCAGACTGGATTAGTCTAATTTATAGTCTCCCCTCTGTTGTGGGTGAGTATACACTTACACTTCAAGATTTTGAAGTTGTCAACACTCACTGAATAAAGGAAAATTTTCTTTTTCAGGCTTTACTGTCAGTTATATTTTTATTTCAGAAAGGATTTCCTTTGCTTTCTATATAGTAACTTGATTGTCTAAAAAGCTATAAAATGGGATGCATAACACACTTGAACAGCATATGCATCAGCTTCATACTTGCACTTGCCTGCTGCACTAGACTCACGGAGATACAGTATATAAGACAGACCTTATACACTGCTTCCAATCAGTCCCCCTCTACAGTCTCTGCATTTGGCTATGAATTGTTTGATGAGAAGGCTGCCAAGTGCTGCAATGTAATTAACAGATCACCTCAGCCATTGCCACTATGATAGCAAAAAAATGAAACATACCAGAAAAACTAGCTTCTATCCAAAGGAATTGCCTAAGCTCAGCGGTGAGTTACTCAAAGCCACAGAATTCCCAGGTCTCGAGCTGTTAGATCAGTTTTAAAAAATACGTTCATCATTTTAGTTGGCATTAGTCTTTCAGGGGAAAAAAAAGAAAAAAAAAAAAGAAAAAAGCAAGCAGCATTTAGTTTCTCCCTCAAGTGGAAGCAAGTGAGTTATGGGAGAAGATTAAAAAGTGATCTGAGTGAGGCTGCCCAGTTTCGGTTTTCATACTGAATTCAACCTTCTGCTTTTGTTGTTTAAGCATCATTCACGATAATTTGAGAAGCCCTTTAAAAGGCAGACTTAAGGTGAAGTTACCACTGTCACACAGTATCATTACCATTAAGTTTCACAAATGTACATTCATTTTTCCACTACCAAAGAGATTTGAGATATGTTGCTATCTGCTGTCCCTAACAATGTATCAATATTTCTAAACAAATATCTACAGGGTCATGAAAAAAGTTTTGAAAGATAGGATAAAAAAATAAATTAGCTTCCTTTTGCTTACTCTGGAAAGCACGGTAGTCTGAAGTGTCTCCACACCTGCAGGATAAATTGAAAATAAATCCATTGGTTTCAGCCTACAACCATACAACTCCTGCGTTTCAGAAGTGGCTCCCCCAGTCAAGTCGTAAAATATTTGGGGGATGGAGTGGGGGTTGCAGAGGGGGAAGAAGACAGGCTTAGCCACAGTTACCTAAGCAAAGCACAACACCAATACCAGCCCATGTCATCTTCTGGAAAAGTGACCAGATACCTTTGCTAGGGCAAGGAGAGATCAAGTTTTGTGCTTCCTGACTTGTGAAAGTAGTGATCTTTCCTTACAGTTGAAAGAAGCTGGCAAACACTGAATGCCTTATTAAACACCAGTGTCTCCTCCCTGACACACGCAGACCACAGCAGCTGTCCAGGTCTATGTCTGCTCCAAGGCTGCAGCTCCCTGACAAGGCTGAAGCCAAGATGGGGTAAGAACAAGGTTTTTCTCCATGACTGGTGCAGCCCTACAAACCTTCCAAGGAAAAACAATTCAAAAAGCATTATTTCAGCTCCACTTCCCCTCTTCCCACCCTCTACCCCTCCCCCAGATATACCTCTCCCCACCACTCCTACAAGCTCTGGCAGTACAGACTGCCTTCAGTATCATAGCACCTTCCATGGTTTGATTTCGCTGAAAATTTACTTCTCTCTCTAGCTATAGGACTGGAGAGATATAAACACTACAGATAAATAATGAATGAATAAGGCCACATGATACATTCACCACTATTGATTTCCTCCACACACTGCCATCGCTTGCTTTGGGCAGAGTAACTGGAACAGTCACAGCGCCTTTTACACAACATGAAGTTACAAGACATCTTGTTAGGGAGACTGGTGATAGCCACGAACCCTCCAGTGACTCACAAATCATTTCCACCCTGCCACGCTACCCATAAGCCCCTGGCTGTGAGACGCTGCCACCCACAAAGCAGCACAGGCAGTAATTCTGCCCCATGCCCGGTGAGGACTGTCCAGCTTCCTGCAGCAGGGACCACCAGCTGCTTTTTACTCAGTGCTCCTGGGGAGGGGAGTGGGGCGGGAGGAGAGGAGGAGGAGGGAGGTGCTGCTGGGCTGCGCCGTATCGTCATACCTACCCTGTTCTTCTCTCAAGGGAAGGGTGCAACAGGCTGCCCTGACAGATGAAACTATTCTGCTATGACCTGACCTCCACTCTCTCCCTCTGCCCAAAGACATTGAGGAAGGCCACTCCTGAGCTCTGCAAAGCTGGTTGTGCTGCAGCCAAGGCAATCACCCCTGTCTCCTAGGAATGTGCAACAAACACAACTGAGTCCTTCCAGCCGCAAACACATTCCCCAGGATGAAATCAAGCATTACAATCTGACAACCTACACTGAAACAAATTATTTTCTCTCCAAGTTGCCATCTGTACTGAAGCAAAATGAAGGCCAAGAAATATCTATACAATATCCCAGTTTGCCATGATGTGAGTGTATAAATGTTTTGGGTAAGCTCTTTACCCAACATAGAATATTATACAGAGGTAAAACCAGTGCTTATCTTCATAGGGAAGAGTCAATTAAACAGGAACAAACAAAATCCATGGCAATTAGCAATATTTACAAAATGAACAGACAGAATTATAAGCTACAAGCAAAATTCACAGATTTCTTTTTTTCATCTGTTTCTGAAAAAGTTAGACTGGCACAAAGTTTATAGCATAGCTCCAGAGACCACATTAGGTGACACATGGGAGGGTAGGCAGCTCAGACTCAAGGGCATCTAACATACTCCAAGATCTAAAAGTTTTCATTAAAGAGTTTTCTCCACAGACTAGCTATAAGGGTAGTTAAATACTTTACCCAAGTGTATGCAGAGGTTACACAACTGGACATGCAAACACAAGTATCAACAGATAAAGTTATTTAGCATCCTTTTTTCCACTTCACTTTTTACACTTGAGTCAAATAAGCAAAGACTGTTTCTTTCCTCAAAATTTTTTTTAAACATCTGCCATTCACCCATGAAGGTTCCAGTAAAGAACTGAAGGTGTGGACATCTTTTACTTTTTATAACTCTCAGGCAGACCATAAACTGTCACATAGTCAAGTTCTTTCTTGCATTCATGAGTTTGATGAACACTATGCAAAACAGGTTTGGAATGCCAGCTGTCTCATAGCTGGAGGCATATAAAGGGAGCAATAATGATCAAATAGTGGATATTAAAAAAAAAAAAAAACAAAAACAAAAAAACCAAAAAAACCCAAAACCAACAAAAAACAAGCAAACAAAAAAATAACCCAACACCCTCACCCCCCCAAAAAACCCAAAAGTTTGAAGAGTTTGAATTTAATCTTGGACATAAGAATGCATGTGCGTACACAACATAACTTGCTGTCCATAACTTTTCACATCTTTTAGTCATGCAGGAAGAAATTCTGATATAGATATCTGTATTCCAGCAGCTGAAGGGATATGGTGCCAATATGCTTCTGTGTGCTTTTTGGTAAGTGAAGAACACACTGGTATTTCTGCATAAACAGTCAAGGAAAGAATGTACAAATTTTCAAAATCAATAAACTGATTTTAACAAGTGAAAAACATTGCTGTTATGACTTCTGTTGACAGACTAACCTTGAGTCTCAAGAGAACAGAGTTCAACAACACAGGTTTTCCCTTGTGCATGAAGGTGTAACAGGTTACTTTCAACCAACCCAAACATTTCTAAATAGGTGTTGAGCTACTTTACACCCCATTTGGGCATAGGAATAGTAATAACATAATTCTGCAACGTACAAACAAACGCTTATTATTTCAGCAATTATCTGGAACAGTGTAGAAGTAAGAGCAACTGATGTGAAGACTTAAGAGATTATTACATCCTTCTGTTGAAACTACTGTAAGCAGGCAAGCCCAGCATCAATCCCAAGTCACCACTGTGTGGTGAAGGTGGGACACTAAAGAGGTCTCACGCCAGGTCCTGGCACAAGCTGCCAAGGACTCTGCTCAAGTTATCCTGGGCACAGACTATCCCCAGTAGCCCTTTGGGCAGCCATGTACCCTGGATGGTAATAATCTGCCAGAGGGGTTAACCTAGCATTTGTAGGGGAGAAAAACACTGGGGCTCTGCAGGCGTCACAACAGGGAAGAGAACCTGAGCTCCCGAGATTTCTTCTGATGGCCAAAGTAAGAAAGAACTTGTTTGTGAGGGATTAAGCACCACTGCTCAGGGAAAATACCATGACATACGTGAGAAATTTTAGTGGTATCCAGAAAGGCCAGCAGTGATTGTGTTTGCGTAAAGCACTATTAGATATTGCCCAATTTCAAGCTACAAACAAATTAAGAGCTGCCGTGTAACTGTTGTAACTGCCAGATCCAAGCCCAGGTAATGGCTAAACATGACAGCATCAGCAGTACTCAGGACAATGACTAAGCATAATTTCTAAAAAGCCAGTGAGCTTATCACTTCTTCATTTTCTGATTGTTTTAAAAACAGAGATAAAGAATTCAGTAACAAAGAACAAGCTATTACTTCTCAGTATTTGCTAATGCATAGTACTATAGTAGTCATCTATCCTTATTTAAATACAGAATAAAAAGGTACTTATATCTCAGATTAATACCACTGACGTCTACTGTCAGCTTAATTTCATTTTTCATACATGTGTATCTTATTCCAAATAATAAGTGAAGCTGTAAGCATATACAGAGGGAAAAAAAAAAAAACAACAAACAAAAAAACCCCACACCAAACATAAACCATAAACCCTAAATCTAGAGCACAGAGCAAGCCAACAGCATCAGTATTGCCTGGCCAAAAAGCATCAACTGACCTGAAATAATGAAAAATACAAAAGGCATTACATGTTTCCACCCCCTTCCCCATTCGTTACTCAAGTCTATCAGGAAGAGAGAGAAGGAAAGAAGTAGCTTTACCAAGTATGGTGCACCTCTAGTTATTCCTCTAACTGTTATAAAGAATTGGATTTGTCCCTCTATTGATGTTAATCCTTAGAATATTAACTATCATGTATTAAAAATTAAGAAAGGATATTAAATATTAGTCAAGTATTATTTTTCCAACATTAAAATCTGTATTATCCTTAATTTAATTTACCCAAAATAATAAAAAAATATCCAGAGAGTCTTGTTTTGGCATCATATCATACCTTGGAATAATTTAATTAATCTGGTCTTAGTAAAATTTGGAATCAAAGTACAGCTGTTGAGCCACAATGATTCCTGAATCCCTACTATCACATTGAAAACTTTCCCTTTCTCACATTATTGTAAGATGGTCTGACATTTGAGAAAGCTTAGAAAAATAGTATTGCAGTCAATTAATATTTGACAAAAGTCTTATTGCCCTTTAAAGTACTGATAATCAGGACTGAAATATACTTCCTTCCCTGGTCACACATTTTGGTGATTGAAGCAGTTCCCAATTTGCACGCCTTTCTTTAAGCAATAGCCCAGATGGCAATTTCTACTGCAAAAATAAGTATTGAAGGGGTATTTCAATCAACAGTCTGAGGCTGGTTTTCTCTCCTTTTCAACATACCCAGTACACATCTTTTTTGTTGCTTTCTGCCTGTGGCTGGTGATGTTTGACCCTACCAATAACAATCTACACTGGAAGCTAAAAATCACCCGAAACACACCCCCACTACTGACCACCTTCATTTTATGGTTTAGTTTTCTCTGCACAGCCCCTGCATTACAACTGCAGCAGAAATGCATTTCCTGTGCAGCAGCTTTGAAACAGCCTTCACAGTTTATCTTTACGCTTAATTCTCCTCAGCTGTCGGGGATGGTGGCAGGCACCAGCCGCAGATGGACCCTGCCACAGCGCCCCAGTGCCGCAGAAGTATTTTGTCATTTCTGCCTTTCTCCCCCTAATCCCCTTTGCTGGCCGCAATCCGACCAATGCCTCGTGAAAAAACAGATGGCAGTAACCGATATGGTCTGTAATTGTGACCAGTTAATAGCAGAGGATAAGAGTGAGATAAGGACCAAGCACTGATGGCCAGCTGCTGCTGGGTTAACCCTTCCTGGCATCACCTCCATGGGGCTCAGCTGCTTGCAAAATCCCAGGGATGAATTACGGTTATTTCCATTTCCCCCTTTTTTCTTTTTGCCATTTTATTCACTTCAGGGATTTCATGCTTCTCGGGATAATGAATTTAAAGCCTGCTTCCTCTTTTCCACCTAGTCAAGAATCTCAACAACCTGCCATTACTGAATTTCTTAGTGGAGTAGGTAACCCTCTCCCCAGTTTAAGGAGGGATCAAAAACAAGGAGAGAAGTTTAGTGACTTCTCTAAAAGCTCGGGAGAAGACTTCTGCTGTTAAACACCCCACATAACCCAGTTGCCAGTTTAGACAAAGGAGTTGCTCTGTGTTTCAATCAAATTCACCCTTCTAATTAAATATAAAGAGAAATTCCTTATCCCAAACTATGAATGTCAGACTCAAAAAATCCCCCAGAAAACCCAAAACATACTTCAAAACAAAGGTAAGATACATGAAGCACAAGCATTTAATGCAAAATCAAGCTCTATCCTAAATCAAATGATTGAGATACTGCAGCTCTATTTTCTAGTCATAAATTCCAACCCAATTAAAAACAAAATAAAACTCCAAACCATGCATAGTTTCCCAAGGTACTCTTCATGCATTGCTCATGTTTTTAGCTTCTCAACTCCAGGAAAAATAAAACCTACTATTGCTAAAACTTATTCACAAAACTTTATCTTGTTTATCTCCTATTTGAACTTATGGATATTTTGAAGTCAAGGCCTCCAGTGGGGGGAGGGGAGAAATAAATAAAAATCTTACTCAACACGAAGTTAGGCCAAGATGCTAGAGCTCCATTCACATCAAAATACCCTCTTTCAGCTTTCTAAGGAGTTCTCCTGGTGCAACTCATCCGGATGGCATGAAAAGAAAAAGGTAAACTTCAATATAAAAAATTGGGGTTATTTTTTTGCTAAAACCAAAATTATTTTAATAACTGACTAAAAAATTTCCTTATCAGAAAGCTAAGTGTGTGTATGTGGGTTCCACTCTAAACCAAAAAAGTGTTTTTTCCAAACCCTTAAAATCCTAGGCAAATTCCTGGTATTCCCATTCTTCCCAAGACCTGTGATAGCCCTAACACACTTATACAAAAAGGCAGTACTGGCCACATTCAGCAGGAAACCCTCCTATGTACAGCTCAGGGTTACCATAAACACACACCAGAGATACATGGACTAGGCATTCCAGGTAACAATATCCCTGTTATATATTTCTGATAAAAAAGAAAAAGAAGAAGCACATGCAAAGCGATTTCACCATATGACAAAATGTCACCATTTTAGTCTAAAGCCTGTGGTTTATCAAACTTCTCCACCTTTTTTAGTAGATGAGATTAAATCACCTTTGTCTGAACACTTGCAGGCTGCATTCCAATAGTACCTTGCCAATCCCATACCAGCTAGTATGCTAATGTAGGTGCACCACTCAGATAGCCAATGTCATTTTCACAGTTATCTCAATTACAAATATACTTTAAAACAGAAAGTAATTAGAAAGTTCCCTTCCCCTCTACTGTAAACACTAACAGATGAACCCCTTCACATCCTCTCATACATTCTTTATCTTCCTACAAACAAGGAGACTTGCTGTTCTTGAGCGTCAAGAGCAAGTAAAATCCAATCATCAGCCCATCTGGACTTTCATTTCCAGTTCTCTGGCACATATAAGGCAGGTACAGTCTCCCGTCTTAGTAATAGCTCATAAAGGGACCTATCCTATCCTCTTATTAATACTCCTGGCATTCAGAAAGAAAATCAAACACATGTTAATTACAGAAAACACCATATTACAATACAAACCCATCACCAAAACAACTTCAGTATATGTAGCCAGCAAGAAGTCACAATGCTATTGCTGTGCAGGTCAAATGCAGAACAACATAAAGCACACACTACTGTAAAATACATGAACTACAATTTTATCCACTATGTAACTAATATTCCCCCCAAATTTTCATTCACCTCATGGAAAAACCTCCAAAACTATTTTAGAGACTTCAGCTTCTCCTGCTTAAAAGAAAATTCCTTGAATTTTTTTCTATTGTATCTGCCTGGGAGGCAGATTTGTGCTAATATAGATCTCTGCATGACATTAAAGCATCCTGTGCAGAGAGTCAAAGAGACTCAGAGTTTATCCTGCAAGACAAGTGAGACTGCAGAAATCTAAAACATTACATTTGGAGGCAACACATGATACAATTGCAGAAGCAGTTTTGCATCTCAAGGTGTTAAGAAAATGCAGCAGACTTGGATAACTCAATTGTTCTGTTTGTCAGTTAGTAAGGAATTGAAGGTGTGGTTGCCTATGCTATTTCCCCCTCAACCGTTTTCAGCCCACTCAGACTTCTGTATGATGCTGGTTCAAACTTCAAAATACTGTTTTTTTCCTTCATCTCAGTTAGGCCACAAGTGAGTTTGGCCAATAGCTGTTAATGATATTTTTTTTTTCTATTTTTACTTCTTTGTGGATAAGACTTATCTGTTTCAGAGGTTTGGGTTTTCCTTTTATTAATTAGATTTTTGTTTGTAATTTTATTAGGAATTGGTTCCCAGACAGTAATTTTTAAACCTTCCACTTGCATTGTAGTGGGTCTCTGCAGCAACACAACAGAAAAAGTATCTCCTTAAAACTACCAAGCTAAATTTTGCAGTGCCATAGAGGTATTTCTTGGGTAAAACATCCCAATAACTATGGCTTGAACCACACAGAACATGTGTGGATTTCACCTAAGTACAGACTTTGGTGAAATTAAGTATGAGCCACACCACCAATGGGAGAGCAACCGTCACTCTATTCTGTACAGTGCAGGGATTGTAATGATTATACATTTTTTAATCCTGCTTCCTTCTGTTGAAACAATAGATTTACTATGACTCTATAGCCACCGTATGTCAATCAATTGGGTTTCCATCACCAGCATTCCTCCCTCACTGCTGACACGTTGCTTCCACTTGGCCGTAAGCCACACACTAAACCCTTTCGTGCTGTGGAGTTTGATTCAGGCAGGAGGAACAGCCCAGCTCACATGCCCCTCTTGGAAGTGCAGAGGGCTGTGGTTGAACATCTTGTTTTTTCATTTGCTATAGACATTTGTTCTTGCAGCTGACCACGTGCAGGAGAATTTGCTCATGTTCCAGAAAAGGACAGCTGCACCACAAATTACTTTAAACCTCCTTGCTTCAGGGATTATTTGGGTACAGTGAAGTGTGTGTATCCTTGGGCAGGGATCTTTTCTTACAATAAACAGAGTTATTAACCTTTTATTTACCAGAAGTGTTTATAAACTCATTAATAGAGACAGTTTTGATATCACTAGTTACTTCTTTCTGGTAATAATGTGTTTGGGTAGTCCATCAGTCTATACTCACAGACTGGTTTCATTGATTACTACTTTTATAGTTTTCCCTCAAGAGTTACATCTGCTACTAGCTACCAGTACTTAGGGGATGACATGCCCCTTCCTGGGGCTGTGGGCACAGAATGCTGGGGACTCTAGAACCTCTTTGCCACATTCCCCTTTCTGGATCCTGCTAAAGTAGCCTCTCAGAAGTCTTCCATGACCCGTACTGAACAATATCTATAGTGATTATGCCAAGCATCAATTTTGGCTCTCAGCATACTTAATCTTGGCACTTACAAGAGGACCTATAAGAGCAGAAGGAGCATCATTAAAGTCAAAGACAATCCAAAGAAACATTTCCATCTCTAAATTTGTAATAAACACTTCAACTACAGAAATAAATCTAAATGCAGACAGTAAGCACTGTCATCAGCTGACAATTACTCACATCAGGCAAGGAACTCGTTTATAAAGGATTCTTGCTTTAAACAGCTTATCTAAATAAATGGTAACAATATCCTGATGGCATTTCTCAAACCCTGGGTATTTATTAATTTTGACTCTGTCTTCCACTGGAAAGTGGGAAATGCCCTTGGGCCAAAATCTGGCTGGGGTCAAATATTTCCAAGCATGACTAGATGCTTCCTTTATTAACTCTAAACTAAAATCACTTTGAGTAATATCAGGAACTTTCCAGTGAGGATTAAAAGTACAACCTGCCATTTTGTACAAACCATTTAAAGGACCCAGGGTATGATGCCCATTTTTATTGTCGCCTAGGAACGGGGGATTTTGAGTGAACTCTTCTAGAACTTGAGCTGGGGGGCAGGCAAAGACAAGCCATTGATACAAGCCCAGTGAGACTACCAACTTTACACACATCTAATAACAAAGACAGATTTATGGACCTTCAAGATATAACAGTGCTCTGGTTATTTAAAAATTCACTCTTTTAGCCTTCTATTTTTCTCCTATAATGCAATATTTTCAATATAAAGAGGTTATTTACATGTGCTTCATGCAAAAACTTTTAGCCTCTGTCTGCTTAAGATCAGTATACTACCTCTTGACTCCTGTTCTAAAATGAATGCCTGCATTTTAACACTGCAGCAAATTCTCTGCTACTGCAAATAGCCTCAGAGAAGCCCTATCCATTTCCAGTAGTAGAGGTCTTGGCTCACTCCCGTCAAAATTCTTCTATCTATTTTAAACACCACAATAGACAAGAGGTTGACATGTTTAACACGCACACACCCCCACATCACATTTAACACTCACAACACACTTGTTTTGCGAATCATCTATCTGCAAGTAATTACGCTAAAACAAGAATGAAAAAAAAAAAGAAAAGGAGCTTAATGGGACCCCAGTCTCTGTTTTAAAAATTTCTGTTCTCTAATGTCTCTGCATCAACAATACAAAACATTTGTACAACTAAAAATGTGTCAAGTCTAACTTCAGGTAGGACTCAAGTAGAAATTTCATGCATTCTTTAACTCTTCATTTGTAACTGGATGCTAATTAAGAGGTTTGGAAACATGTCAATCAAAAACCTGGACCATAACAGATAATACACCAAAAAAAAAAAAAAAAAAAAAAAAAAAAAAAAAAAAAAAAATATTAACAAAAAAAGTTTTCCTAAAAAAAATTTTTAATATTTATTGTTTTTTTTTAAACAAGCTTTCCAGTTG
>WYDI02010685.1:0-22940 GCA_009867235.2 Psittacus erithacus | reverse complement strand
TGTCCCTGCCCACAGCAGGGGGGCTGGAACTAGATGATCTTAAGGTCCTTTCCAAACCTAACTATTCTATGATTCTATGCTTATTAGCTTTTCCATAGTTTGCTGTTCTTCAGCATTCTTCTACCTGCCTACAAAACATGTTGAAGGATAGATATGAAAATGCTCCTGAGAAGTTTTTGTTATGTCTTTTCTCTGTTTTTCTTAGAAGTAAAGTTGAGAAAACTTAAGTGATGCAAGTGGGAAGCTAGCAGGTTTATCTGCCCAAAGGCAAAAGTACACATCAGGGCTGCTTCCTATGGAGAGAAACACTCAGGAGGCAGTCAGTCTTTCAGACTGATAAACACAGAGCCCTGGACTCACTTCTTTGTTCCCTGTTGCCTTGATCATTCGGGAAACAGATAGAGAATATGAAATAAGAGCAGACAGAATGACAAACTGAAATAAATAGGTAGAACATTCCTGTTTTGTCAGGCTTTGTCAGTATCTGACCAATTAACACTGATTCCTCTGGTAACACTGATATTTGTGTGGTATGATTCCTGGCTCTGTGTTGCTTGGCTGACTGGCAACAGCATAGCAGTGCTAAGGAAGAAAAAAAAAACAAAACACCTGAGCAAACCTTCCCAACAGCCAGGTGTGCCAAACTGACTGCTCTGTTAACACAGACCTGCTACTGCCTAAAATTGTCCTGCTCACAGTTAGCTTTGATGTTTTTTCATGACATTGTACTTTTATGCTCTTTGTTCTCTAAAGTCCGCCATTTTTGGAAGAAGTTAGATTTGTTCTGACAGATAAGCCTTTGGAAACCAGATGGACAAGGTTGCTTGCAGGTCATTATCCTGCTGTGTTCTATGATCATTTACTATGTACTAAGGTATATATGTTTTTTTGGAAGTAGTCAAGCACGGGAGGAGATGATAGCCACCTCTAAGTCCTGCTTCACTACTATTTTCTTACCTAATGAGATATGTGGGGAGAGACATTAAGTAATTCCTAAAGTGCAATTCAAATATTGGGCCAATGGCCAATGTCCTTCCTTCCTTCCTGGCTGCCCCCCCCCCCCAATAAATAAATAACAAACCAAAACAAAATACAAGCTCCAGAGCTTTTCATCCAAGAGATAATTTGGTAAAATCTTAAAAATCCACAAACAAAACGAAAACAATGCACCCCCCCCTAAAAAAAAAAACCAAACGAACAAAACCAAAACAAAAACCAACCAAACAAAACCCCAACAACAACAAAAACCAAGCACGCAGCACCCTGCCAAGTTTGTAGAATCTCATCTGGGCATTAGCCAGTAGATGCAGTGCAGCAGGTACCAGACCTTTCTAAGAACATGGTGTCTCCTGTGATCTTGTTATCGTGGGCAAAACTTCCCTGGGATCATATTACCAGGAGTGGTGGGATGACAGTGGCTGGACCACCAAGCTACTCTGTCACTCCCCTACTTCAGCTGGACATGGGAGAAAAAGAAGATGAAAACCTTATGGGTTGAGATAAGGACAGGGTGATAGCTCACCAATTGCCATCACCATCACAGGCAAAACAGATTCAAATTAGGAAATTTATGAAAAGTTTAGCAGTCAGATCAGAGTAGGATAAAGCCAAATCTTGAAACACCTTCCCCTAACCCCTTACTTCTTCTTGGGCTCAACTTTACTTTACATTTCTCCACCTCTTACCCCTGAGCTGTGCAGGTGGATAGGAAATGCAGGAGGATGGAAAATGGGGATTGCCATCAGTTCATCACACCTTGTCTCTGCTGTTCCTTCCTTCTCACACTCATTTCATGTCCCAGTGTGGGACCCTCCCATGGGAGACAGTATTCCATTAGCTTCCCTTTTGTGGGCCCTTTCTAAGGACTTCAGTTCTCCACAAACTGCTCCAGCATGGATCCCTTCCAAGGGTTTCAGTCCTTCAAGACCAGACAGCTCCAGCATGGGTACCCCAGATTCCTCCATACTCAGAATGACTTCTAGACATTATATCTTCATGTTATTCAGGATGAAACCCTCTCACTGCAACTGTGTTAATGGGCTTTTAAAATTCAGTTCAGGTTTTGGGGTGGAGCCTTCTGTGAAATATAGTGGCTGGGGCACTAAACTGGTAACACTGATCAATCTTTCAGATTTTGATTTGATCTCATGACCCCTGAACAGTCAAGAAAAGCACAACAGGTGACATTAAGCCAAATGTGACCACTTCATCATTGTTTTGGACAGCACACATACTGACCAGGTAGGATATTCAAAAATTGGGGGTGGCTGGGAGTAGGAACAGTATAGTGTGTCGGTTCTGCATTGTTATGTGGGACACACTAAAAGATCTAAGGGGGTCATGTTTAAAAATAGAATAATAAAATTAGTACAGCACTGTCTACCCTGGGAGGCTGACATGACCTGACTTGA
The DNA here is from genome assembly GCA_009867235.2 of Psittacus erithacus. Lineage (NCBI taxonomy): Eukaryota > Metazoa > Chordata > Aves > Psittaciformes > Psittacidae > Psittacus > Psittacus erithacus. Next base: position 20,529 of record WYDI02010685.1, on the reverse strand, counting down.
TGAAGCTGCACATGCACATGATGAAGCTGCACAAAAGAATGGCTTTTATTTTTAGGGCACTCTATCTGAGATTACAATGACTCTGCTGATAGTGAAGCAGTGGGTATAGTTTGTCTTGATGGCTAGCACTTATGCTTGAAAAGAACAGAATAGCATATTTAAACTGTCAGGCCTTAATTGTTTCATTAGATGGTGGTACTTTTTACATAAAAGGAGCAAAAGAGCTGCTGAAAGAAAGAATGATGATCAGCAACTCTAGAAGGGCACAAAGGTGCTGCAGGAGCTACTTCTTTCTTTGTTTCTTCCCAGTTCACCTCTGACACAAGGAGAATTTCATTTTTTAACATAATCAGCTTGAAGAATTTCATGGGCACTGTGCTGTATATAGCTCATATTTTTAGATACAAATGAAACTAAAAAAAAGTACATGCCTCTGAATTTGGCTTTTGTGTCTCCAACTTCCAATTTATTGATGAAAATGATGACTTGAATTTCTAAATGTCTCTTTTATTCTGTAGGATCCCAAAGTGTTTTTAGAGACATAATATATAACCATGAATTACCTCACCTACCATGTGAAGTTTAGCCAGTACTGGGGTGTGAACTGTGTGGCTGTACAAAGCAACACAAGAAAAAAGCTTGAGCTAGAAAATAAGGAACACTAATCATATTCAAATGAAATTACTACAGAGCACTCGCACATCTGAGAGCCCTAATGACACAGGCACTAACTGGGTGGTGGCAGCAGTGGTGACCATCAAAGATCTTAATTTACGTACTGTCAGAAAGGATAGCTTAAGAGTATACTTCAGACTACAAGCTGTCTGTACGTATTTCCCCCTCTGTTGCTGGAAGGTATCCTGAGACAGGGAGATTTGAATCTTCCCCTCTCTAAAATAAACACGCTAACTTTCCACTTACACAGAAACAGGGATTCAGAACCTCTCCAGCAAAGAGGTAGTTATATTTCCTCAGGAAATCTGATCCCAAAGGTAGGTGTTTTTTCTCAGTCATGTTGTTCCTCCCACAGCGGGTTTTATCCCTCAAATACAAAGGGTGAAATGTGATTTGTGCCTTCTCAACTGCCACTCTTGCTACCCTGGAAAAACTGAAGGGAGGACTTTTCACAGATGTCCTTTTTTATCCTCTGGAAGGAGGATGGCAGTAGTTTGGCTGCTGCTTCTGTGTGGGCTATGCTTCTCTGCCTTTTAAGATGAGTTAGCTGATTTATTTTGCATTCCATTTTTTAATTAGCTCTCTTTAAGTAGGAAGGTATCTTCTCAGTCCAGTTTCACTCTTAGTGAAGTCTTAGTGCATGCAGACATATCCACAGCTGAGTTATACAAGACTGAGAGATCTCATCTATACATGAAGGCTTGAATACATTGTTCTGACAGTGTAAACTGGTTAAAACTAACCCTAGCATTCATCCTACACATGCCAGAGCTCTGGAAAACACCTGGTTGTAGACAGAAGTTTGGTTCTTTGATTCTTGGAGAATAATTTTAAAATCAGTTGTGCTGCTTCCGGGTGATATGGCGTGTTTCCTCCCTCGTTTCAGCAGTAAGCCTCAAAAAAGATGCAGGGAAATAAAATGTTGTTCTGCATCTGCTTTATAGAGTAAGTACAAGATCAGGGTGGAGGAGAGGTGTGTTGATCCTGCAGCTTTCCACCAAACACCCACTTTTCACAGAGTTAAATTCAGGGAATCTGTTGAACTCTGTTTTGTTGCTCACAATTTAAAACGATGAGAGAACTGAAAGCAAGAGGGGAGGAGTATTCTAAGGAAGGTTGGTCAAATGACTGAAGAATGCTTTTGGAAGCCTCTTGTGACAGTGCTGGGCCTGGAAACAGGAATTTTCAGGAAGCTGCTGCAGAGAGCAAAGCAAATAAAAGTGAAAGACTGCTGAGAGAGAGAAACTGTTCACCTACTGCAGTGGTATTACCTTTTGCATTTGCATTGAAAGCGAGCGTAGGAAAAGAAGATGAGTTGCAAGAGTCTCTAGATTAGTAATACAAGATCCTGGGCAGGGTTAGCTTTCTATAATGAGCTTGCTACATACAAAAGCTGATGTTAGTATTTTATGGCTCCCTCCACCCAGAGGTCCAAGCCGCTAATTTTTGCTTTGAAGTTGAGTTGCAGTTTCTGCCATGTGATTCATAATGATTCATTGTGTTGCCTAGACCAGTGTGATGCTCACTTACTAATTTAAAATCCCTTTAGATCTGCATTTTTAATGCTTAAAGTATTGCACCTTATTAAGGTTTTAGGTTTCTATCTAAATAAGTGTGAACATTATATGGTAGTCAGGTTAATCCTAGTTAACAGAATGGTTCATGTTGTGCCATGATTAGGAAATGACAGTTACATATCTATACAGTTAGTGTGTGAATCAATCTATAGGCAGACCAAAACATCTGATAGGCTTACAGACGCTAACACATTGAAGTTCACAAACTGGAAAAGGTTGAGACATATGGTGAGAACTTGATCTTTATCAGATCATGCTTTTTGTTCTTGTGTTCTCTCATTCTCCAGTGACACATGGTTTCTTCCATTTACTTCAGTAGTCTTGATTACTTATGATTTTGGGGCTGAAAAGTATTTATTTAATCTTGGACACACTCTACTTCTGTTTTGTGGTCTGAAATCTCGTGACTTAGTTTCATGTATTTCTGACTAAGTTCCTGTACATTTGTCTCTACTGTCTTTGCATCTTTTTCTTTGGATATGTAGCATGGGAGCAATATCCAGATTAAAATATCTTAATTTAGAGATCTGCAGTAGTTTTTCTACAGTAAAGCTAATGTAGGTGTCAACTTCAAAGTGTGTGTGTTGTTTTCTAGACTCTGCTGACTAGATTCTCATTGACTACAATGGGATTGGGACAGTGAGGCTTCTGCATAGCTGTGGCTTACATTTCGCTATGTGTATGTACTTTGTGTCTTGGAGCCAAATTGCATTCTCAGGTGAATAAAGTTGAAAATTTGGGGGTTGATTGTGTTGTGCAAGCATAGGTATTTAGACACCCTAAACGTTTCCCTGCAGTGGTATATACAACACATGATGAGGCCTGCATTCTTCTGGAAAGACAGATGGAAGCCAAGCAGAATACAGCATCGCGTATGATGTGGCACCAGACATCTAAGTGATGGTAGCTGAATCAAGGGCTTGGAGCCCATTGAAATAGTATTACTCAGCTAGCACTGTTCCTGGAGCTAAATGCTCTTGGTCTTCACATTTAGGTCCACCATTTACAACTCATCCAGTGGTAGAAAAAAGGACATTATTATTTTAAAATACTTTATTCTAAGACTAAAGGCAGTCCGTGTTGCCGAGTGCTGTGTCGAAGACATTGCACAGACAATTCTTCTATACAGACCATAACTCACAGCTGAATCGCGCAATGGAGCCTGTCAAAATTTGAAGGAAAAAGCTGTAAACAGGTAGCTAATGAGCAATTAAACTTGAACCTTGCTTAAAGACACAAACCCTAAAATGGACTTATTATCAGGCAAAGTGGAATCACAGTAATATGTGAACTGGCTGCTTCAGGTATGATTTTCCTCTTTGGGTTTTTTTATAGTAATAATCTATTTCTTGGTGTTATCTCTCTTTCAGTCACAATATAAAATATATGTGCATGACAGTAAATTGGGCTTGGTCACTCTCCAGCAAAACCACTTGTCAAGGCACATGGCACCTTTCCGCATGATGCAATGGTTCCTTCTTCCTTACATGTGAATTGCACCTGCCTTTCTGTAAACCATGCCAGCTTGATCCCTGCCAGTTTAAACAAAGTTATTACCTTTAATACCAACATGAATAACCAGATACAGCCATTGTGAGACACAGAACACCCTCTGCACTGTGTGTTAAGGCTTTCAGAGAGTTTGGGATTAGCAACCTGCTCTGGGAAAGAGCACACCTTCTGGAGCTGCTTCATTGGGATTTCTCCCTGTGTGAAATTATTTTGCAGTCAGCTTCAGTTTTCTGTTTTCCTTCTTTAAATAGTGATGAACTCCTAATTTACAGCTCCTTATATGCTGCTTTTAACCTACTGTACTCAAATTCATTGTCCCACTTTCAGTTTATCAAACCTTTTCTTTCCTATGTAGTCCATTAGTTTTTTTCTCACTTTAAGTACTTTAACATGACATGCTGAAGTAGAAACAGTCCTACAGCAATTCTGCATATTTTAAAGCATCAGCCTTAATTTTTCTGTTTTCTCTAAGTTTTTACATCTGATCTCTACTTATCTATTTGTAAAGCACCATCTCTAGGGCTTGATAGAAATTTAATTTGACTCAGAATTTTGTAGCCTTGACAGATATTCATTGTTTAATGTGTACTTAGAGTTTTCTTTAACAGATTCATTCTACTTTGAAAGCAAAATTCAAAAAACAGGAGAATATAAAATTTGAAGTTAACCACAAGGACTGGTAAGAACTCAGGATTTTAAATATATGAAGACATAGCCATTAAGTTGAAAAGTTAAAACTGGCAAATGTGCAGAAAAACATTTTGGGTGACATTACAGGAATATAATGTTTTTAAAACACAACACATATTGTTGAACTTAAAAGTGATAGTTAATTGCCTGATACCTAAACAACTGGTTATATATGCAGAAGAGAATTGCTGTTCATTATTCTTTTGCTTTTTTAAAGTCAGCAGGAGATAGCAGTCCCGGACAGAGCAAAAAAAAAGAAAAAAGATTTGAGAAGTTCTTTGAGTTTTTAAAAAATTTGAATGAGATGGCATGTTACAGTACATTTTTTTTCTTGTGATTGTTTGTGATGAGTCTGTGTATATGCATTATATATATACCTTTTCTACGCAGTGCACTGTGGTCATAGAGTATTAAATCCAAAATGGTTAGGGGTGAATGAAACAAGGTCTGTTGCTTAACTATATATGTAAATTACTGTGTTCAATGTACTTTCAAAAGTCCTCTCATGCAATTGCTGATCTGATAAATTTTATAAAAGTTTAGTTGAACTAGAACTTTCATGAGAATTCAGAAGCAGACAACTGGACAGCTTATTTTAGGATGGTAGAGGTGTTAGAAATCTATGTGAGTTTTGACAATGTATTTACTTCATTCTCTGAATTGTTGTCTTCTTCCTTCTAAGCGGTAACTAAGGACTAACAGACGTAGACTTTCTTTTTCTGTAATAGAAAACGAAGAAAATGTCATGCTTCCTCTAGGGCTGGGCCTCTGGGAAGAGACAAACAAGGGACACTAGTTTATGGCAGAGAAACCCAAAACAGAGAGAGACTGGATTCTTGGATCACTTAAGTGCCTCACCTTTGCCTTACCTGGCAATGAACGCTTAGCTTTTTTCAGCCATTGAAGTATTGCTGACTCCTTTGAAGCATCCAACAAGACTCCAAGATTGTGTAGCTGAAATTAATGTCTGTGTTTTTTATATTGGCTTAAGATGGACTTGCCAGATTTAATAGCCAGCATTCATATTTTTCTCATGTTTGCTCATAGTTTTCTCTTGTTGTTCACTTATTATTTTCTGCAGCAAGCAACTCTTAGTTTACTGAACACTTTGATTCCAGAAGAATAAAAAATTTAAAACAGCTTTGTGGTAGAATATTAATGAAAAAAAGAGACCTTTCAGCCACAATATACTATGCATTGCTCTTTATGTTTTAGTCCAGATTTCATACCACCACTCTTGTCAAATCAAAGTGGTCTGAATATGGGATGGTATCAAGGTTCATTCCCTTTTCAGACTATAAGAGCTTGGCTGAAGGACTAAAACCACACCATGCTAAATTGAAACCTTTCCCTAGGTCTTCAGCAAATAAAATTCATACTTACCTGAAAGGATTTTTTGTCTCAATGAGAGCTACATAAAGATCTTGATATTTGGCTCTGAATCAACACAGAGAATTACAGGTAACAGTAATTAAGTTCCTGGCTGTCTGAGTTTAATTTGTGATATTCAGTTGCTTTGGCCTCCCAAGATTCAAACTGGAAGAGAATAACCTGTTCTTCCAATACTAAAATGTTGCAAGCATAAGTTCATTTTCTGTAAGATCTATTTGCAGTTATGAAGAGGAATTCTAACTTAAGAATTTGAGTGTAGCCTGCAGCAGAACTGTTAAAACACACTTACAAAATAAAGGCTGAGGCAGTAAAGCCCTGCAATAACAATAGTAATGTTACTGTGAAGAAACATCTATGTTAATATAAATAGTAGTGCTTTCTCAAGTAGCAAACTCAATAGAAAAATTTTCTTTTCTTCTCTATTCATTTTTTTGTCTAGCAGCATCTTCTTAGCAGTGGTAAATGAAAATTCAAAAATGTGCTTGAAAGGCTTCTCTATCTATACTGTCATTTGCAGTAAGCTATTAACCAGCCTATACAGGCAGCTAGGCAACGGTAATGACCAGATATGGTGATCTTATCACCCACTTGTGAACTTATCATATGGATGTGACATGAATCTCCACAACAGATGAGATAAGCTTCATTTTTTTTTTTCCTCTCTTGGTTCTTAACAATTAAAGAAATCAGGCTGAAATTAAAAACAAACCATCAGTACAGACTAAAACATCTAACTGTCCCATGCTAAAGATTTCCCTTCATGAACTTTTATTCTTTGTGTTTCTTCAAACACTTCTTGATTGTATTGGGCAAAGAAAACTTAATATTATCTCTTTGGAAGGAAAGGTAAGCACATAGCTCCAAAAGATGCTATTTTACTGGGTTATTCCATATAGTGTTATTGAAGTGTACTTTTAGTGTATTATTGCTGAACATAAAACTGTCCTAAAACACAGATAAGAAAAAAACTGATATGCGTAAACCACAAACAGTATTTCACACAGAAGAAGCTTCCAAAATGTGATCTGTCCCAGGTCTAATTGTATGGTTCTGATTTTCAGAATTGTCTAATGTTAAGCCTTGGGTAAACAATATTTTTCTTCCCTGCTTATTTATTCATGCACCCTGAAATTCTCTGGTATTCAGGTATCATCACTCCATTTGGAAGATTTTGTGGTTGAATATTTACATGGCCTGAGACCTGAAAGGCATTTAAATGTTGCAATGATTCCTTATAGTTAGATTTATTATTTTTAATCAAAGATATAAAACAGCATTCCTTGCTCTCAATGAAGCTTCTGTTGAGACAGCAAGTGTGCAAACACAACTGAATTTGCTTTTACTCATTAGAAGCTCTGCATCTCACTTGTGTAGTTCTTATTATTCCCTAACCTTCTTGGTGAATGACTGTTTTTAGGGATTATTACACACCACCTACACACACACACATATATTTTCGTGTATGAACATCTCCTATCAAAAATTTCAGCTAAGAATAATGTCAGCAGAGAAACAATGTGGCTGTGTTACATGAAGAAAATTATCATTAAGCAAGCAAAAACAGTGAGGAAAATGCTGGCAAGAAGAGCAACATGATTCTTTTGAGAAATTTGGAGCAGCTTCTAGTAATTGAATTTGCAAGATACAACACCAGTAACAGGGAATGCAGCAAAAGCAGGATATTAGAATGCAAAATTCTTGTTGCTTTTATAGCTATTATAGACTCAGTAAGTGTCTTTCCTAAAACATTTATTTTAGCTAAAATGAATTTGTCAGTTTCATAAACAGTTTCCAGCTCCAGATGAAAAATAATCTTGTTTTGATTTATGTATTTAATATTTCACACTGGAAATGTAAAACTGCAGCAGTTGTTTTGTAATGACTGGAATCAGGAAATATTTGGGTCCTTTATTGTATTTATTATTTTGTTTTATAGAACTATAAATCAACATTATTGAAAATTAAATGTACGTGTAGGTATAATGATGTTTTACATATTACTTTTGAAGTTATGATGTTTATCTGAATTATTCATGGGAACCTTAGATTTTCCTTTGACTTAATCAAATTAATAAAAGAATTTCACTTCTGCAACTTATTAATGCATTGCAGGAGGAAAGCAACAGTAATGAATTTCTCTTTACCATGTTTGCTTTATTTTGTTTTGTGTAGGATTTTAAACAAACAAAGGAACATGCAATAATCATAAGGACTTTATAGTTTCCTTTGTAGTAGAACCTAATCATAGGGCTATTGTTCAGGATCTATCACTGGCCATGTTATAAACTGCATAGTTTAAGAATTTTTTCAGCTGTCAAAATTCATCTGGACAGAAACTGCAATGGAGGTCTCAGATCAAGAGAAATTTTTAAATTTTTAAAATCAACTGATAAACCCCACATTCATTTACAAATGTCAATATCCGTCTACAAGAGTAGCTTGGTTGGTTCAAGTGTTCCACTGCTCTTTTTTTTTTTCTTTCTCCTTTTTTTTGTTTTGTTTTGTTTTTTTTTTCAAATTGTGGGAGTGTTTTACTATCTTAGTAAAGAAGTGACATGAGCTACAAAACCAGCTCTTCCTGTGCTCTCCCAGACTTAAGTGCAATATTGCCAATATGTTTTCAAACCTGGCCTGCAACACTCAGGCCATTCCAGTGATAAGTTTCTTATACTTACATGCCCAGACGTATTATTTTTCTTCTCTGTACATTCTACACTGAAGTTAGATCAAATCTGCAACTCTTTAAAATAGACTTCTAAAAATCTCTGCAGATGGAACTTTTCTGCATTTCCTCTTTCATAGGTTATACTGCAAAAGAAAGGCATATCCAGGAGTACAGCACATGATTTTTTGAGCCTATATTAATTTAAAAAAGATGGCAATCTACATTTGGGTATTCTATATTTTAAAAATTACTAATGCAATGAAAAGGATCACAAGTATGATTAGAGGCAAGATTTTAAAAAAAAAAAAAAAAAAAAGAAAGTGTCCCATGTTAACTTCAAAGTTTACACTTTGGCTCTGGGGCCAGTATTTACCTAAATATGACAGCTGCTGGGGATTTGAATACTGGAAAAAACAGACTGTGCATTTAGATGCTTTAGATTCAGTTTTGCAACCACACTGAGAAAACTGGACTGAGCAAGAAATAGATTCTCCAAACACCTTCCTGCACTCTAATTGACTTCAGTAGGAGAGAAATTATTCCTTAGAGTCAATTTGCCAGCTCTCCTTCATCACATCATCAATTGCACTCAAATGTAAGGTTCCTTTTGGCACAAAATCTGTACAGTAATTTCTGAGCTGATAATTAAACTTGCATTTTCAAAAAATTTCCACTAGTTGCAGCATGTTTTGTAGTTTTAAGGGACTTATTTCAACTGATGATCCAATCAAGCATGGTTGCTGGAAAACATATGAAAATGGATGATTAGCTACAGTCGTCCCAGTATTTTAAAAGCACTGATGAACACTAGCTCAAGTTTAGTGAGTACTAGAGGAAGAGCAATATATTGAAAACTTGACTGTTATTTTCAGTGCAGGTTAGAAAAACCATAAGTCTTCTAGGCTAGCTGTTGCCTGTCTTTTTATATAAATCAAGTTCCTAATACTTAAAAAAGTTTTTGTATTTCTGTGCAGAAAAGAAATCATAAGAATGTATTTAGAGCAGGCTATGTAATCCACCTCTACAACCCTCCTATGGGATCTTAAAAGGGAATGCTGACAAGCAGAAGTTAGTCTGGGTTTGCTGGGATATGGGCAAAACTGAGTTCTGAAGCAGTACAATGTGTAAGGGTTAGTCTCTGGAAGAACACATGGTCCTGGAGTCCAGTGGTGGAGAAACAGCTGGGTTTGACTCTTCTGATCTTTTCCTTCCACATACAGGTGGTGGCTTGTGTGCTGGCCCAAGCAGCGTTGTAGGAGTCCAGGCTGAGACACAGCCCTTGATTTCCTCTCACATCTATCTCCTCTTTCAGCACTAGTGAAGAAGGCAAAAGCCTGTGCCTTTACTGGGGTTATCTTGCCTCTGCTGGCAATATGCTGCCTGAACAACTTAATTTGCCTGCAGTTTTACTTTTTTTCATTCTTCACTGAAAACAAAACACTTTTCCCTGTCTTGTGGAATTAGCTCTCAATACCACAGGATGCTGTTGAGACCCAGAATTCAGAGACAATTTGAGATTAAACACCCAATCTCATATGAATATAAAATACAATTCAAAAGCCAGGGACTTAATGTTAAAAGAAAATCTGATGTGTCAGATTTTATTTCCGGGTATCAAGATTAGAATATAATCTTGATTCCCAGGAGGAGGTGAAGAAGATACTCTGTTATAGGGGAGATACTCTGACAGCTGCCTATCTCTAAAGTTTCTGATATTGACACTGCTGGAGAAAAAATACAGGGGTAGATGGGCCACATTTCAATTTTTTGTGTGAAAGTTCCTAAATTCTTCTGATATGACAGAGGAAAATTTAATTATCTAAATACAGCTGTATTTGAATAGTTAAATCTTCAGCATAAAACAAAAATGTACTTTCGTACAGTTCTTTGAACAACACTTTTTGCCCTTTTTCTTCTCCTACATACGATGAGATAAATAAACCCATTTGGTTAACTGTTACCACTAGTCACTATTACAACGGAAGAATTATTTGTCAGTGCCATGCCCTGAAGTAAGATCATGGGTGGAGTCCTTCTGGGCGCTGTAATGCTAGTATTATCATAATAGTAATGTCAAAAAATATTTTCCTATTGATGAGTTGTAGACATATTTCTATGCAATTCAGTACTAAGTCTTTGCTTTTTTTCTCAAAACCAGGTAATTGGATGACTTTTGTAAATGGCTTCTGGAATTAGTCAGCATTTTCAAAGTAAGGGCATTTCATACTTTCATTTTGTAGGAAAAAAACCAAACAACAAACCCAACCAAAGAACAAAGCAGAAAAATACGGATGAATGTTAAATTCCTTTAAAGCGCTTGATGAAGCAACAAAGTGAGGAAACTCCTAATTGCCTCTCTCAGCTAGTCCAAGCATGCTTTGGTATTATAGCATGAAGATTGCATTAAGCATGGTTCCAAGATTCCAGACTACATGGAGGGAGTCTCAGGATCTTTCTGTGTACACATGCTTTACAAGCAAATGCTGGGTAGCTTTTTTGTGGTTTCAGGCCCCTGTTATAGCAAGGAAAATATTTTCAAGTACACGCTGAAATAGAGTGACTAACTGTAAAAGCTACAAGTGGCTTTTTTTTTTCAAATCACTTTGCCCACAGAGTAATCTTCTAGGTTGATTTTAATGTGGGTGACAGAATAACAGGGATGTGCTGCCTTAAGGCTCATGGAAGAAGAAATTCAGAGCAGAGTTTGGAGGCTGGGGTTCTGCTATGCACCTTGTTCATTCAGTCTCCTGAAAGACTGCTTGTGAGGAGTTTTCTAGTGACTGCGTTCTGCAACTATACAGCTGATTTTCTCCCTAGATATGTTTTCGCTACTGAATACTGACCTGCGACAGCTATCTGGATTTGCAGTGCAAATGAATGGACAATGTTATTCCTTCTACTAGCCTTTACCTTACATTATGGAGTTCAGATGAGACAGAGAACATGCTACTGACTTTCTGAACTAGCTAATTTTAACTCTTTAAATATCCAAAGAGGAAAATGCATGTGAATTTTTCAAAAAGCAGACCATTCTTTTTGACTGAAACTCAGGATAAACTGCCAGCCATGGAAATGGCACTGAGGAAGGCAAATTTAGCTGCAGCCTAGGTGAGAGATGAGCTATGTAGGGTCTGAACAAATCCCCTAGCTGATAACCCTAATCATGGGTTATCCATGACTCTGTTTGCTTGTTCTTCGTTATTTACATTACGTGCCCCAGTCCCATGGCAGTAGGATAATGAAATCCTTGTATTGGATTGACTGGTGCAGGGGAGGCATGAGAGAGCATCTAAAAATGCTCTTAATCAGAGATTTAAGACAGAAAACCTCCGAACTTCTACTTCTGCTGGCAGGCTTTTTGTCATCAGAACATTAGAAAGAGATCTTTTCACCAGGATACTCTGGCTGCACAGCAGTGTCCCTTCTTGCACTTTAGATAGATTTTAATGAAGTTGGCCTGCTGCACCAATGTAGCCACCTACCTGGTTTAGTATGAACCAGATAAATACAATTATAGCAGATTTTGAACGTTTATTTGCTCCTCAGTGATACATAGTTTTTAAGGAAAATGCGTACGGAGAAATCCATCTTAAGCCATGCCAAAAAATACCAAGAAGAAAAATGTGATAGATCAGCTATCAAGTAAAATGTTGCACAATGAATTAATCTTTTCTTTCAAGCCAATCTGACTCCCTCCATTTCATCTCCTATTCATGTGGTGCTGAAATTTTGGGCCTGATTTTCAGTTTTCTCTAATCACAGTAAGCACATGGTGATTTAAGCCAGAACATCTGGCCCTCTTGGTCTATATAATTTAGTCAGCAAACAACTGATACTGAATCATCTTCTCTAAGAAATCAATGGATTTAGCAAAAGCTAGGGTAGAGCCGTCTGGCAGCTCTTAGAAAAGTATTTCTTAAACAGGCAGAAACGATTTGCTTACTGATACACCTTCACTGAAGAAAGATGCAGTGTTATTGATGGAAGTCCAAGAATATTAAAAAGTCCAAGTATACTAAAGTGCCCAACATAGAATGACAGGGAGCTGTTGGAGCAAGTCCAGAGGAGGTCCAAGAGGATGATGGTGGGGCTGGAGCATCTCTCGTATGAAGGCAGACTAAGAAAATTGGGTCTGTTCATCCTGGAGGAGAGAAGGCTGCATGGAGACCTCATAGCGGCCTTCCAGTATTTGAAAAGGGCTTACAAGAATGCCAGAGGGACACTCCTTGTCAGGGACAATAAATGATAGAACAAGTAATGGGTTCCATCTTACAAGTAATGGGCAATGGGTTTGAACTTACACAGGAAAAGTTCAAGTTAGATATAAGGAAGAAGCTCTTTACTGCGAGGGTGGTGAGGTACTGGAACAAGAAGTTCAAAGTTGTTCAAAGAACTACATGAAAGTGCATATTTGTTTTATGCCTAAGGAAGTTGTGAATACCCCATCCTTGGCAGTGTTCAGGGCCAGGATGGACAGAGCCTTGAGCAATCTTGTCTAGTGGAAGGTGTCCCTTGCCTATGTGACTAAATGATCTTAAGGTCTTCTCCAATCCAGACCATTCTAAGATTCTATGATTCTGTGATTCTATAACATACTTGACTGGATCTTTTGTAAATTTCACTGCTCTTTTGTTTCACTTTAACCTTAGAAGGATATACAAAAAAATATTCATTTCAGGGACATTTTTTGTTCCCAAAGGGTACAAAGAGAAAGCCTTCTTCTTAAACCTGATTGTGTATTTCTAGAGGGGTATATTTTCATCTGCTTTGCCAGATTAAATTACTGACAGTCCATTATATTATTAAGCAAACAATCAAATGCCTCAAGTAAAAGCTTGACCATGTTTATTGCCTTCTGAGTTTAGTAAACCTGGTTTATTTATGTCATGTACAAAAATATTTGTTCAATAAGTAACTGCTAAATAAATTTTTAGGAACAAGTAACATCTCCAACTGTTTGTTTTCCAAAGCCAGGCCGTTTTACTTCAGAAGTTGGTGACAGGAAAGGCAGGCTGATCAGGAGAATGGGTGGGTGTATGTAGTAACAAGTAGCCTGCCAGAACTGATTCACCCCTGTCAAATCTGTACTTGTTCATGTAGGGCAAGGTACTGGCTCTTTGTTTGAAAATATGTGGTGAGAAATGGCAGGGAATATAATTTTCCTTTCCCTTTGTTCTCTTTATTTTTTTTCTTTTACAAATTTGAGCTGAAGTGGACTGGCAAAACAGATACAACTATGCAGCCTGTAAGACTCAGGGCAGCTGCCGAAGGAGGAGGAAACAGTCCTGTTTTTCTTTCATTTAGATTTGCTGCATGTTTACCAAGGTGAAAGGATTAGTGCATTGGAGATCATTTGCTTTCATAAGTTTTAAACAAAAGTAGAAAAAGTTTCATGTCTTGATTCTCTTCCAACAATTCTCTCTCTCAGCAAGGCATACAGGAGCAAGCTGAGACATACTGATTGCCAGCAGGCTCTTCCAACAAAATTGCCCTGTCTGAATCAGTTAAACTGGGTGGGAAGAGATAACTTCTGCCAGTTTTCTCCCAGCATCACTCCTAGTATGTGATGAAACACCCAGGGCATTCTTTAGGGCTTTATAATCAAGACTAAATGCCCAAAAATTACTCCATCCAAATAATGTCAAAATTCCAGCCTAAATGTAGCCATACTTCACATAACTTGTAGCCTGTTTGTGTTTTATACAGACTTGCTGTGAAATATCAATTATTTTCCTGATTTAAAACCAGACAGGAAATAGAAACTTTTATTTTCATATTGTCCTTATTTAAAACAAATGTTAAGATTAAGTAATGATATTTAAAACTTTGCTTCCTTGAAATATACTTCTGATGGGAAGTCCCTGTGCTCTGTGTGATCAAGATCGATGAAAAAAACACAAAACAATAAACCCAAATCACAAAAACTATCTGCCTCATGAAACTAACTCCATCCAGAACACACTGAACCCCAGAGCAGCAAACTTAAAACTAGCTAAATTTAACCAGATTGCTTTCTCTAACATTGTCAGAAAATTAAAAGAATGTTTTTTCATGGTGATAATTTTAAAGCAACAGTCAGTAATGAAGATTTATTTACTGATTTGGAACAAAATACCATGGAGGCGTTCAAGAGACAATAAGAGGAATCTCTTGCTTTACTAGGGAATAATCCAATTTCCAGTTCCAAGGTGAATTAACTACCAGTATGAAGATCAGATATTTCACCTAAGCAAGGTTACTTGGTCACTGCTGAGGAAATCAGTCACCTTTCTGCTTTTGACACTGAAGAAATCTGAGCTGCCTTTCTGATCTTGGCACTGTATAACGACTCAAATTCTTATTATTAAAAGCAAAATTAAGATTCCTTGCAATCAGCTTGCCCATTGCATTTAAAACGTGCAACGATAAAACTAATTTGGTTTTTCATCCACTGTGGCAGAGGGAAAACCCCAAGACAAGAGATCTGGAGCAAGGAACAACTTTATAAAAACAAACCATTGCGGAGTGCTCTTCATTAGGCAGTTTGGTCTTGGCAGCAGGGAGATAGGAGTTTTCAAGTCCTGATTACAATTTTGCCCTTAATTTGCTGGGTGCCCTGAGCGAGTCGTTGCCTCTCTGCTGCTCTTTGTGTCTGTCTAGAATAACGATAACAATGCTTAACTGTCCTTCTTTAATGTTAAACAGATGAATTAAATGCTGTATTAATCTGTTGCAATGACTCAGTCTGACCAGTTCTCTTGTATGCCAACAGTCCTGAATCACTACCTGATTCACACCTGGAGAAGTACACTGAAAAGTCTTGATCTCTGTAAAAGACTGGTGCTACCATCCAGTAGCTTCTCACAGGGGTGTAGGATACCTTCCTCCTACTTTCTAGAGTAAAGGAGAGAGAGTATTGTAGAAATTAATGAAAATTATTTTTCTAATTAATTCAATAATAATGATGGTCACCTTTTCCTGTGAGTAAATTCATGAGCTGGAGATTGCTCAAAGACAGAATTTGAATGGTGTCCTTTTTCCTGTTTTGCTCCTTATTTGCTATCTTTTTAATGAATTCTGGTTTAAATGTGATCATGGGAGAGCTTCCACAGCTTGCCAGGTCAAAGAGTATGGACTTTTTGTCTAGTATGTAGTTTAGCTTCTTTGTTGCTGTAGAAACCCCAAAATTAGCCTAGTGTGGAAAGATTCTTCCAAAAGCCCATGTAAATTACATTAATGCTGAGCAAGACTAATGTAGCTAGGACAAAGCACATTACTGTAGACACGAGATGGTTTTATTTGCAATTACTCATTTTGAAGACCTCCCCCACCACTTAATTCTAACTAGATTTTTGTGTATCAGTTCTGCATTCTGAATAGAGAAATACAATAGGGATCACATTATTGGTTTATATATAAGAATAGATACCAGCGTCAGCAGATATTTAAACCCAGGGAGATGTTTTCTCTACAGTGAAGTTAGATGCTGCAAATACTTCGTTAATTTCTCTTAAGAAGATGCTAAATGGAAACTTCATGCTGAAAATTATTTGATTCATGGTGTAAACTCTGCTAGACACATTAGTGGTTTTAATGTCATTAACTTATTACTAAAGTGGCAATGGTGCTGAAATTTCAGGATACTGGATTATCCAGAGTTATTCAGCAAAAATTGAAGCATAGCTCTGTATTTAAACCTCTATATTTTTTTCTTCAATGTCTGCGAAGGTAGTTGTTTCTCTGTAAATCAATATGCTCTGGTTTTGTTGATTCCACAGTCTGGAGAATGAAACAAAAGGTGTAAATTTACCCTATTCATCTTAATGGGGTGTTAATGACTTCAAAGGCTGGTTGTGACCATTTAAATGTGAATGCTATTAATCAACAGGATAAAACACAAACACCCAGCTTAAGTCATGGAAATGTAATTGCATAGGGCAGAGGTGTCCGATTTTGGTTGCTAAATGAAGATGCATGTTTAGAAATAGAAAAAGGGGAGAGCTGGCAACCCCTGCTTCTTTGCTTTGACAAAATTAAGGGGAAAAGGTAATGCTTCACTGAGGTTCTAGAAATCTTTTTCTACCACAGTCACAAACTAGGTAGTCTGCAGGAAATAAGTAACTCTCAGCAGTGTTGTCATTTTGATTATTGCTACAAGACAACTTGCAAAATTAAATATCTTTCCAAACAGTTCTCCTGTGTACTTTGATTGCAAAGTTCATTTTAATACCTGCCTTCCCTGGAGCCCTTCTTTTGGGATTGGTAAGGAAGGCTTTACCACCCATTATTTGTGTGGTAAATTTTTATGCCATACAGTCTCAGTCACTCCAACCCGTACTGCGCTTGCAGCACCATATGATTTGGGAGAAGGGGTTGGTGCTGATACTTTCTTTTTGTGAATTTGGATACGTAGGTTGTACCAACACTTGCTTTTCAAAGGCAACAGTATTTGAAAAGTTTTGAAGAGGGCAGCAGAAGTCAGTAACTATGCTGTCATGGTTGCTTAATGCATTTATTGGGACTATTCCATTCTCTTTTGTGGTCCCTGCTCCTAATGCTACTTCTTGGGCTGTCTCTGCCCTAAAGGGGTCCATTCTTTTGTGGCACTGTGCACTGGCACAGAGAGGAGAGAACTAACTGGTCATTGTGAGCTCCACAGTTGTGTGATTAATAAAAACAACTATATGTTTCATCCTTCTTTTTCCTGCCTATACTGCTTTTTTGTGTAAGGTTGGTTGAATCATGTAACTATTTCAACTTTGTTTTTCTTTAAGTATAACACATCTGTCACAGTTTCAGTATTCTGCAGAAACACAGCCTTTTTAAAGGAACAGAATTGCAATTTGTGTAATCTGTGAGTGGTAAGGTGCGTATTCTGCTTACAATTTAGGAAGATGAGCAAGAAAAGGCAGAATCAAGAATCACTTACTCTGCACAGATTATAAAGCAGGGTTACTACATGAAGTGAGACTAGTAGAGTAGGGTAGACCAATGGCTGCTTTATCCTCCTCACAGGTTTGTTTCAAAGTGACATAATCTGCTGCAATGCAGAGCCACGAGTCTTCTGCAGCAACAGTTCCTATCTTTTCCATTTTTTTTTTTTTTGTCATGGACAGGATTTACTGAGCAAACTCTCCCCGCCTGAGCTCCTCAGTTCATAACGTAGCTGACCTATACGCAACTGTCTCACCATGGGCACTCAGAGCCTGTGCTCCTCTCTGTGATTACTTGTGCACCCTGTTTAGTGGATGCCCTCTCAGTTCCCCTTGGTTCCCTTACCTGGGCTTTTCCTCAGCCTCTGGATGAGGTTTCTAGCACCAGTTTTGCCAAGACACTTCAGTTCTGACATGCTTCTTGTTTCTCTTACAAATGTACCACTCCTGAACAAACACTTGGTATTATTTTTGGTCTGGAGCCAGGGGTATTGCATGAGAGATTTGCCTGCGCACTCTGGTGTCATCTTCCTCTTGCCAGGTTTCCATTACTGTCAATATTTCTCTCACTTAATGTGGAAGTCCAAAATCTATTGATATGCTTTTTTTCATTTCTGTGAACTGAATCTCAGTTTCAATCTTATCAAATATTATGCTAATCTGTTTGTAATACTACATATATTTTCCATTAATGCTTCTTACATTGTTATATTAATCTGTGTAAAGCTGGCAGGCAGTTCTCCCTTTTCCTTTCATTAAACGATTTGCCAAGTCTATTAGGTGCTACTGTGGGGTATATTGGACATAAGCAGCATGGCTGTCAATTCACGCCAGTGTAGCTGGAGGATGGATACTATAAATTCCAGTTCAGGGGTTATGTGTAAGCAATTTTTTATGACTGACTTTAGGAAGTAGGAGAAGTTATGAGAAAATTACCTATTTTGTAAAACAACAGCAGCAACAACAACCAAGCAAAACCAGGGGAATGAGGGAACTCAGAAATAATCCATATAAATAAACTCCTGCAGGGATTTAATTGGAAGGGAAAATAATCCACAGGTTAGTTCCAGAATCCATCTAGATTATGGATTCCTGCTTTTGAGTCTTCAGCAGAGCAGGGATTTCTTGTGATTTTCTTTGGCTTCAACTTTCACCAAGGTGTGCCAGCCTTAAAGGAAGGTCTTCCATGGCAGGCAAGCTTTAAAGCAGTAATGGCATTAAGGGCATTCACATTGTCAGATATATCATCAGGCTGCTAAGGCTGATATGATGTACTTCCATCAGGCTCTTCTGCCTTTCCAGCCTAGCACCACAAAATCTCTTCCCATCTGTCTTCTTTGCTTCCCCCACTCACATTCCCAGAGGCTTATTGAAGGAGTGGAGTAGAAATATAGTCACCTGTTCCATCTGAGTTCATCCCTGCTTGACTCTCCCAGTCAGGAGGCTACCTTGACATTCCAGGGAGGTTAATCCGCCCAGCCTCAAAGCCTTTGAACTAAAGCTCCTCTACACATTAGTTCTGAATTTGGCCTTATGGTATTGTCAGGTAGCCTTAAGGTAAAGGACAGTCAAGCTTGTACAAGCTCTTGTTGAATTATAATCAGATGGAATTTATTATTACTCTTTTTCTGGCATTGCTGAGATATTGGCTTTGCACGCCTTAAAAACATCAAAGCTGACAAATGGGCAAGAAACAGCAATGCCGACAGCACCACAGAAAGGAACAGGAAAAGGACAAATTAAAGAAATCATGAAGGAACTGGTACCAGCAAGCAAGTCAGCAAAACCCATTGTATCTGACAGGTTTCCTGCTTCAGCATTGTTCTAGAGAGCTTCCTGCTGCTTGCCAGGCTGGAACTAAGGCAAGTCAGTAATCCTCCACATTTTACCGTCCCTCCTGTCCACAATATGGTTCCTTGTTACCGCCTCACTGCTGAGCTGTATAGGCCGTCAGTGAAAGCAATGGAGGCTTTCCACCTTGGGTTAGAAAAGCCTTGTTTCAAATGCAAACATGGAAGGAATTTCTAAAAAAAGTTGATCCATTATTTTGAAATAATATGTTAGGAGCTCAAGTATAAGAGGAGCATGTAGAAACAGAGACGAATAGTTCTGCTGTAGGCCCAAACAGCAGGAAGAAATAAACACTAGTAGTAAAGTGATAAAATAAACAAGGGAGGCATAAATTGGAAATATATTTTCCTAAATGGAACTGCTTCTTTTATTTTACAACAAAATGATAGAACAACAGTTTTTACTTTCCATGTCAGTCTGAAGAATGATGAAAAATTGTAGTAAAGGTTAAATAATGACTCACATTAGTGACCAGTCTTGTGAGATTTACCATAAATAGAACTGACTATCAATCACTATTATAAAATATAATTTATATGCCATGCACATATATTAAAACAGATAAAATGAAACAGGGAGTTGAAATTAAAAGTGTTCACCAAAGTGCACAGGGATATTTGTCAAACCAAAGGCTTGGTGCAAGCAGTTGAGAGCTCAGAAACTGGGCTTTTTATGATCAAGTGATATAAAAATGCCTTTAAATAATCAAGATATCAGTATTTAAGGTGGATGCTGGCAGTATTTTAAGGAATGAAAATTATCGCTGTTGTTGGAGGCTAGAGAGCTGTGATCAGCTGGGCCAGCAAAATTCCTGTCTTTAAAAGAAAGAAGAAAACCTGTGTAGAAATTATTAGCCATCTCTGATCTGAAAGTTAACATTCTTTTAATATGCATATGAAGAGCCCTGTTTTTATATGCTGTGACTTGGTTGTGCCTCACCATATCTGACTCAGGAGGTTGACAGACCAGCCCTAGTGGCAGTTGCATGCATGACTGCAGCTTCCCTCTGCTGCTGTGAGTGATCCTGCAGAAGAGGCACCAGGTCTGAATCTGTGCCAGACTTCTCAGCTGGTTCGGGGGCTGGTGTCTAAACCACCTTTAACTTCAGTTCAAGTCGATATGCTGAGTTGTAGGCCACAGCTGCTGAGAGTCTGGCTCGTATCTGAATCTGGTAACTCCACCAGAGGAGCAGGACAAACATCTGGAGGAGGGTATTAATAGATAAATATTTTTTATATTTATTAGCTATATTTTT
>WYDI02010684.1:30058-43088 GCA_009867235.2 Psittacus erithacus | reverse complement strand
ATGGTTTAGTGTGAGGTGTCCCTGCCCATGGCAGGGGAGTTGGAACTAGATGATCTTAAGGTCCTTTCCAACCCTAATTAATCCATGATTCTATGAAAATGGCCCCCAAAAAAACAAAACACAGGAGCAGTTGCTTCAAGTTTGCCGTTCCAAAGCTTAATTTTCTCTTCACTCAGCCCCCCAGTTGTAAAGCAGATAAATTAAAATGTTAATTGAAACATGAAACCTTCATTCAAAGAAAGTTTACTGACATAACTGGGAAAATGTGAAGTCTATCAGATGGAAGGAGAGTGGGAAGCAAATCAGTGGCTCCTTAAGCCTAGTAAGACAAATGCAGTGGAAGAGTATAAAATTTCTCTCCAGAAATACATGAGGATGAAACTACTTGGAAAAAGTGAGAAGCAAATTCTGGCTATCTAGAAATGATGCACATCACTTCTATAGATAGAATTGCTCATTTAAATACATTCGGAAAATATGTCACCAAAATCAGTTCTTTGCAACTATATGGAATTCCTTAAACTGCCATCTTTTACCCATCTTGCTTGATCAACAAGTTGAAAAATCTTCCTGTTGTCCTCCACCTTTGTTTTGGCCTAAAGTCACTGAATACTAATGGCACAAAACTGTTTTTGGGGACTGGAAATCAGTTATGTAATATAAACAGGCAGTAGACAGTCTACCATTTTTATCAAGTTACATATTAATTTCTTCCTGTTGAAGTCCTGTTAAAGCCAGTGGGTCTACTTACAAATCAAACTCCTCAATGACTAAAGCTTTCATAAATTGACCAAGTACAATACACAGGAACGTAACTGTCATCAAGATAAACAGGTATGAGAGTGAAATATTTACAAAACTTTCAAGCCAGGTACAATACTGAAATATTTTAATTAATTTTGTTTACTGGTTGATAACAGTTAATACAGGGCCTGTTAGCTATTCGTTTGCCATGACTGAGGTTCATCCATGCCTCAAGCTACATTTATCCCATTGATTTCAGGTGGGATTATCTACAAAGAACTATATTTATCTAAATGCTACACTGCATATCTACTTCATACAGGTGCTAGAGTCCTGCAGCAGATTTCTGCACTAAAGGACACCACTGGTCACACAAGTGCTACCTCAAGAGCTGGTCTCACAATATAGCAAGATGTTATTAAGGCAGCTTTTACACATTTCAGCTACTGTCTTTGAAAAAGGAAGAGCTACCTGGCAAAGCAGAGATTAATTCCAAACAGGTCTGTAACAAGTCTGAAGTCACAGCTAAGAAAAAAATAGTTATTTTGACAGCGGATGATGCATCCTCTTGGCTTTTTATCTCAACATTTTGCATTAAAAAAACCACTTCTGGACTATCAAGGAAGCGGAACCATACCTTGACTGATTTCCAGTAACGTGAAGTGGTGCAGCAAACACAAAACGTGGTTCAAAACACAAAAACGACACGTTTGTAGGTGAGCATGCTTTTAGTGCTTTTCATCTCTGATAGCTCAGCAAAGGACATTTTTATGCCAGAACCCTTAAGACGCAGAAGCAGAGGGGACACAATTTCAAAGGTTGTATAGGCTAACAACAAAAGACAAGGAAGAACTTTGCTCATATTGATTTTTATCTGAGGATTCAGAGTTAAGCTCTGACTATAAACCACTCCTGCAATCTCAGACTTTACAGAATTAAAATTTCAGCCACGACTGAAGACTTCACCAAACAGAAATTTAAAAAAAAATCCACATTTATTGACATAATACCCTAAGTTTGCCAAAGTTAAGTTTGTGGAAATTCATACTTGTTCACACAGCCTTGTATCACTAAAGGCAAAATGGGGTATTTTGGGAGAGAAGCAAGTGAATGGATGTTTGGCAGAAATTTATCATTTATAGGGTATTGTATACTCCAAAACTACAACATTTAAAACAATTAGTATAATTTTAAAGGAAAATCCAATATTTATGGGAGATTGTGAACATCCTTAAAATTGACTGAGAAACTCAAGATAATGTAGGTTACCAATACAGATCATAAAAGAATACTCTAAGCACAGCTAAGCTTAAATACAAGTGAAATCACGTACACAAAACTTGTGCGTGATAAGCCATGTTACTTTAGGCATTAATTAGAAGCAATCTGAAACAATACAAAAAACCCATGAGCTTTAGCTAACAATCATAAGGCAACAAAGACTGAAAAGCCAAAGCAAGCTAAAAATAGTTTGGTTTTAATCACTGCCTAGTTTGCAAGAACAAACTACTGTTTTTCTACAGCTCTGTCCTTGGTACTTCACAGTATTAAAATACATAGATTTCTCAGTTAAGAAAAAACAACAACAGAGAAAGAAATCTCAGTTTATGCTGATTTACTACCCTATGAAATCTAGCTGAAGTCAGCAGTACTACATTGCTTTGAGATGCTGGCTTTGAGAGTTATTTGCAAAAATTACCTGCAGTGCAGTCCCAAGATGTCGGAGAAGTTATACATAGGAGGCCACTGTATATGTATTTCTGAAGTACAAACTACCTTATTAAAGTCCTATTGTAACACATTCTCCATTTTACAGTATAAAACAACAACTGAAATCCTCTGTGCACCGAAATTGCTATGAAAATCTCAAATGTTTTCAGAATTGCCAGGAATTCACTCTCAGTTTTTCATGAGAGATTCGGAAAACAAGCTTACAGAGCAGAATTCAAGTCCTTAGCTCAGGTTTTGCAAATTCCAAGCCACAGATCTACAAGACAGACTGGGTTACAACTATCCTGAGGTATAACCTATGCATACATTTCACTTACACTTACTTGGACCTGAGAAAATGTCAGCAGAACAAACCTGGTTTTCCCCATATCTAAAATAGTGATGAACCACCAACCCAGTATTCATGTTAGCAGGGGCTTTTTTTTTTTTCCTCCCGCTTTTGTTTTTATAAATGAAAATAATCAATATTTTTCTGTTGGTCTCTAAAAGGAATTTATTTAAGGTTACAGAATTGACACATCTGAACACTATGGGAAATGACACGAATGAGACAAACCTTCAAATAGAAATTATGTAATTATGCAGTCTAAATTAATGTGGTTTAAATTGTCCTAAATGGCAAAAGCAGCTGTAACTCAGAGCCATAAGGTATAACTATCAGAAAATAAAAATATACCACTGAAATCAGCCATTCATCTAATGTGTTAAATCCTCTATATTTAAATGCATTCATAGGCAATTGCTAAGCCAACGTCACATTTTAGTTTCTTGAAAGAGAGATCATCAAATGCCTCTGTTTATGTAGTTTCTCTCTTTGTTTACTACCCATTATAAATTGTGAGTTAATCCTTGTTTTTTTCCTCAATCAGATAGCACTTTGTTATTGCTCTCTGCGAACACTCGGCTGCATGTGCCAATTACTCTGTAACAAATACTGAGATGTAAGATAAAAAACAATAAAAAGCATGTGAGACTACAATATACATCGGAAATTTTATGGCCAAAATACAGTAATTAGAAATGACTGTAAGGATGCTTTTTTTCGTAAAGTTCCTAAGTGACTGCTTCAGTTTCAAAGGCACACACTAAAAACCAGAAACAGCAAATCTAACTGGCCCCTTGTAGGCACATGTAAGACACATTTTTCCATTACACAATTTTTTGTAAAAGGCTCCCACAGAACTGTGTGTGAAAGCTGGGCTGAATTTGCAAAGGAGCTCTTCAGAGTTTATGCTTAAAATAATTGCTTCGTTTGGGTCCTGTAATATCAAAACACACTCCATTCACCACCTAGTTTTCATGCTAGATATGGAAGTATCCAACACACGGAAAGACTACAAAACCAAAAAATAAAATGATGAAAGATTTTTCAATTTCAGCTGAATAACTAACAGTTGTATGAAGCTTTTTATTTTAAAAGAAAAGAATTCTATTGTATTTAATACAGCAATAGCTTAAGAATCAGAGATCCTTTTTTGCATAAGCATACGTATACACATGCTACATAGTAAACACTTTCCTCTGAATATACTTCCTTTACTTTCACAGGTATATATAAGGTAACTTCATGCCCGACATATTGTAACCAGCATTTCAGTTAGTTTCCTTTTATACAAATTCAGCAGAATTCCAAGAAATGTTCTATTCAACAGAAATCAAAGTTTGTAGGTGTGTATCACTGGAAAGCTGGAACATTATCAGCTTGTTCTGAGACCAGCAGAACTACTGAAATCTGCTTTCTTTTATACCCCTGTGTTTATCGCCAAACCCCTTTCCTCTTCTTATCCTGATATTAACTTCAGTTTCCCTCTATGACAGAGTAAGAAATTGAAGTACTGTATAGGCATATAAAAATTTTAATAGTTACAATTTTCATCCCCAAAATGAACAGCATATGAGAAACTTAAGAGGATCAATCTGATCAGTTTTTTCTCTACAGTCTTCTGCTGTGTTCAGAAGATATTCTTTAAATGTGAGCAGAAGGAGTTTCTTCTTAGAAATATGCTTTTCACACTCTCCACTGCCTAACAAAAAAAATTACATATGCATGTAACTGATGTTTATATTTTTAATAAAATATATTTTCAGATAGCAGTTTGATTTTGGAACAGAAATTCTATTATTATTTTGAGCTTCTAGTATGTTTAACTGTACAGCAGATTAATGAAATGGGCAAATTATTCCTTGTTAAACATGGAAAAATGTAGAAAAAAGTCTATTATGGTAAACTTCATTTTGGATATTATAAATGACCATTAAACTGGACTTACAGGCAGAACATATTTTGCTTTTATTTAAAGGGGCTTACTATTTGCATTTAGGTTTTGTACATGCGTCTTTTTGTATAGGTACTTTTCACACAGGACATAATTTTCATGCTACTACCTAATGGACAGCAGTCACCTGGATATAAGGTCAGATATAAGGAAGTTCTTCACTGTGGGGGTGGTGAGGAACTGGAAAAGGTCGCCCAAAGAAGTGGTAAATGCTCCATCCCTGGCAGTGTTCAAAGGCAGGTTGAACAGCGCCTTGGGTGACACGGTCTAATGTGAGGCATCCCTGTCCATCGTGGGGGGTTTGGAACTAGATGACCTTAAGGTCCTTTCCAACTCTAACTATTCTATGATTCTATGATTCTGTTCTCTGCACACATCATGAAACAACAACTCATAGCTATTGAAGGTGATGAGCCCATTGTGCAGCACAGCCCCAGTATGGGGACTTGGGCTGGGTGGGTGGTGGCAGGAGGGAAAGGAAGGGTGAGTGCCAGAACTAGGAGCAGGGCTGAGTAGGGAACAGTGAGATACCCAGCCAAGACACCTAGAGAACCAGCTTCCTCCCTGCTGGGGGATGCAGCACTATCTTCCCTCAGTGAGAAGCTTAGCATGACACTACCTTTGGTGTTCATAGCGTGGTATATTAATGAGTTGAGAAATCTTTATAATTATTTTGATGCTCATGGTACTTATTCTTTTACCCCTTACAACAGGATTCTAGTAATGAAACTTTCTTGAGCCTATGCTGCTCTGAAGTCAGTCACAGGAGAAAAGCAATTTGCTATTTTAACATTTAAGTAAGTCCTCTGGAGCTAACCAAGGGGTATTGGTTTATGCTAGGAAGTGCTTACACCCACTCCACCCACCAAGTATTATTCAGACTTGAAAAAGAAGTCTTAATAACACTTCTACATTTTAGCTGAGTCAGAAACAGATGGAGGGCTACCGTTGCCAGCTCATGTATCTGTACTTTGTTCAGTGTGGGGTTTTTTAATTCTTCTAAAGCAAACAGATTTGTAAGTTTACCTTCTCCATATCCAACACATGAATATACAATAAAGTTGACCAAGAAAAGGTCCTGTCTACTCCACAGTTTAAGGAGCACAATTAATGAAATGACTATACAAAGCAACAGCTATAAAATCATCTCCATTTCCAGCAAGTAAATGAATAGCTCCATTCACAACAGGTTTCACAGATGATCCAAGCCCAGGAAAGCCACACATACTTACAAATTATAAAGCATATCAGCCATGTTGCTGCGGTAGTACAAGGCATTTCTATAGGCGCTTTCAGCTTCAGAAATCTTGCTCTGGCTCTTGAGAACATTTCCAAGGTTACCCCATGCTGTCAAGAGGAGAAAATGGTATTCAGAAAGAGCTACAATCCAATTACACATGACAGAGTATCCAAGTATCAGGAAGTTCCTCAGGGAGACAAACCCCACAAAGAAACTATTTTTATGGAAGGGGAGGGGAGGTTGGTCCTTTTTTTCCCTGGCTTCCTGGATCTCTGCATTTTACTGTGAGATTCACGTTTCCAAGCCATGATCTGTATACATTCTGTGTACATATAGCTTTTGGGTGGGAAAAGGAACTTTAATAACAAAATATACCTCTATAATTTAGAAACTACAATAGCAAACGGAACGGACTGTTTTATTTTATATCACCTCTAAATAAAAATCCACAGAGTGAAATGTGGAACTTGGGCATCTTCATAGCTTTAGCTTTTTTTTTTTTATAAGCCTATCTATCTACTCTAAACAGCAACAAATTTTCCCAGAGTAGGCACAGCTCTCACTGAGATACGAAAATTTGACAAATGATGCAGGAATTGAAAGAACAGTTAGGTAAGTAACCAGGATTAAAGCACACCATAGGGATATGAACATACTATTCAGATCACTAAAATGCATTTTTTGTCTACTTGGAAAACATGTGGTTCCTTTCCATACAATTTATTATGTTATACAATGTGCTTTTATATCCCATCTATAAAGGACTTGAGGTAAAAAATATTTAAGGCTCCACATGTGTTCCCTTTGCAGTTGTGTTGAGTGGCACAAAAACTATTCTTAAAAAAGAAACTGGAAGTAACATTTTATGGAAAACACAGCCCATGTTATTCATAATTTAGGAAGCTAATTTAACTGACATTATAATTATAGTCTGTGTGTATACATTAAAAAAAACCCCACGTTATACTTATAAATACATCAAAGTTGTTTCATAAAACAGTTCTACTTTTACAAGTATTCTCTCTATGACCAAAACCGATGGAAAGATGATGCATGTCCTTTCCACCAAACACACAATAGACGGCAAACTATTCTTCCCTCCAGAGGCACTAAGTATAAACATTAGCTCAAGTAGCAGTTAAAGTCTACTGCTCCAACTACTCAAGCTGACCTTTTTACAGGAATTTGTATCAATCCTGAGTAATGCAAACTTTCAATGTAGTTTTAACATAACATTGCTAAATAGGTTTATAATTATTTCAAATACATGTTTTTTCCTCAGAAAGTGGATTGCTTTCAATCAACTGTGGTTTGCTGCAGAAGCATCCCACCATAGGGGTGAAAAAGCAGCAAACAGCATTTCCTCTGAGCAGAATAAACTAATCACTGCTAGGAAAAAAACCATGGAGGCCTTTTAGGATTCACAAAAATAATGTCATCCAACTGTGTACAACAAATTTTGTAAAGGCAAATAAAAAAATAAATGCAGTATTTCCATGAGAAAATAAACTCTCCCTTCTGTGAGTCACTTCATTTTAGACTAGTATTTCATAAGAAATAATTCAGAAGATATTTATCACTAAATTGATAAAAGTCACAAATGTTCCATTATTCTCCTGTTTAATGAAATGAAGCTGCTAAAAATTTCAGAAGCAGCAATTAAGGTGACTAGCCAGCTTACAAGTATTAACACTTGTAAGAAAAGAAAAAACAACCCAGATTTTTTTTTTAACTTATTTGTGAAAACACTCCCTGATGTTGCTTCTGCAGTACATGACCATCCAATTTCCTGTAGTTGTATGTTCCATATAATCTGTAGCTACTTTTGTTTTCTGTCTGATCTCCCATAAAAGAGCATTACATCAAATGACCATTTGGACCACTATTAACAATTCCCTGCTATATAGTTACTTGCTCCCAACCACTCTGAAGCTCAGTAAGTGAAAGGAGGTATAGAAAAGTTATTCGGTTCATCTTTTCATCTGTTAAGACTGGAAAAAAACCCTATTAACACTGTTAAATGTAATTAGTGTCTTGTCCACACTTCATGCTATATACTCCAGTTTTTATCCAACTTAAGTTTTAAAGCAATCCTTCATTTGACATTCTGTGAAATAATCTGTGTCAGCTTTGTAATATCAATCAATATTTAATCTGATTTCATTTGAAATATATTCCATTTAGACTTTTGTCAAAACTTGCAAAACTGTGAATGATTAATTTAACTTAATGTAATATACTAGAAGAAGTGATAGTAGCAGAAAACAGCAAACATAAACCACAGTAATTTCACAATTTATCATTAAAAGAAACATGAAAACCTAGGGTATTTTACTTCCTCAAACTATAAAAGCTTAGTACAAATCTTCACATCTATTTAAATAGAGAATTAGATGAATTATCTAGTTCTGGCTGGAGATGAAGCTACATAGAACATTTTGTAGAATAAATGCTTATTTTTAGAGCTCATACTCATAGCCCTAGAAGCTATGAACAGCTATTATCTGCATCAGTCACATCCTCTTGGTTGTTAGTATATGAAGGGAAGAAAAAGAGGATGATCTACACAGAAAAGAGGCTACATCAGCTACTTGAGAATATTCACTCCTTCTTTTGTCATAAGGAACACAACTAACCTGAGGGGAAAAAAAAATCAGGTAGTAACTACATCTCTAGCACCTGATTTCTCAATCTATATCTCAAAACAAACTTCTGCAAACCTGTAACAGCACTGG
Organism: Psittacus erithacus; assembly: GCA_009867235.2. Taxonomy (NCBI): domain Eukaryota; kingdom Metazoa; phylum Chordata; class Aves; order Psittaciformes; family Psittacidae; genus Psittacus; species Psittacus erithacus. Next base: position 34,362 of record WYDI02010684.1, on the reverse strand, counting down.
CTCAGCTATGTGTGCATTCAAAAACAGAAACAAAATTATACCTGAATGAAGCCACATCCCTATTAAAAACATACCCTATGATTTCAACTGAATTTCAGCACTCAACTGTTTTTCATCTCTGCATTATGAGAAATTAAAAATTAAATCCTCAAAAGAAAAAGAAACTAGGTCAATAATTCTGGAATTTAAAAAGGATTTTTATCCCACTGATTTTATATATATTCTTCATATAAAATCTGTAATACCTTGCAAAAGGGTATATTCAGAAGAATATATATTAAATATTCAGAGGATGCTAAAGCATATATATATACCACAACTTAATCTTTAATTACAAGTCCAATTTTTCTCCTGTTGGAGCCCCTATTCAGTACAAGCTGTGAACGAAACAGCCTTGTAATATTTACTTTTTGACTGCTGCTTAATTCCCTGTGCACCAACAATGAGACCAAACCAGTCCCAGGTCTTTGAGAAATAATACTCCATCATACCATGGGAACAAAGGTAACATTCACATATCTCACACACCTACAAAACAGTCAATCCATTCAAACTCTGCTTCATTGCCTACTTTTCCATAGATCATAATCAACATAAATGGGAACATTTTAAATTAAATCCACTCCATCATCCTGTATCCTAAGTCAATTATAAACTGAAAAACCTCTTAATGCTTGAGAATCTCTGTGCTAGTTACATTTCTTTGCAGGAAAACATCATTTTAAAAGGGTTTTGTTGCTGAAGATTTTAAATACACAGCAGAAGAAATTCTGTAGCACAAGTAGGAAAATAATTGTTTAAAAGTTATCATTTTGGTTGTATCAAACTAGAATTCTATTAAACTTTAAAGATGACATTTATGCCACCATGCAGTGAGAGCAGGTCAAGTTCTCAGTCATTTAATTGCTTTCAAAATGAAAATGAATATGACAAATTTCAGCTTCAAATTTAACACAATTAGTTTCTTAACTACCTTACTGAAACTGAGAATTGAGATTTAACAAGCCTGAAAAATACCAGGTTGGCATATAAAACCTTCTCTCACCTTCATTCTTCAACAGAGCAAGACAAACAGCAGTGAAGCAGGAACAACACTGTCCACTCTAATCTGCCTGTATCTAAGAAGCTTTTCTCTTGCTAAAGGAACAGTTGAACTTTTAGCTTGCAAGTGAATTATGAAGACAAATGACAAATGGAAATGAATGCATGCAAATATCTTAATTCAAATAAAACTTTCCCTATCTACTGAATAAAGGATCATGATATCCTATTCAGTGAAATGGAAATAACAAGGAACAAAGTAAAGTTTCAGAGAAAAATATTCAGATGATGTAAAAGCACCTATGCTGATTTCTTGATCAAATAGTTTGATTTAAATAAATAAATAAAGTTAACAAAGATAATCCAAAGTATTAAAGGAAGATTCTCCTTTACCCATGTCACCCTTATATAATCTATGAAAAATAGGACAATAAAATCTATTTGGAAGCTCAAAACCTACTGAACATATCTGAACACCTCTACTGAAACATGAAGAGGAAAAAAAAATCCAACTAAAATACCTTATCAAATCAGTGAAATACAACCTGGTAAACTTTTAAAAAGATATAGGAAAGAAAAGGAAAATGTTTTCTTTCCTGTTACGTTATGCCAGAGGGCAAACACTGCCTTTTGTCAATCTTCTTATAAGTAAACACTTGAAAACTGATTAAAGAAAATGTAGGACTCAAAGCTTAAAAAATTGATACACAACATTCAAAATTCACATCAACAAATTACTGAAGTTTTGTAATACTATTTTCACCTTAAACTATCAGACTTACTCACAAAATAAAAGTTAAAACACAAATTGATGAATGCATTAAAAATGTTTATTACTTGAGTGGGGCTAACTTGAACAAAGACTGAAGTTGTTTAGGGAACAGCAAGGTCATTTGTAAACAACTTGCCAGCAGTTACAACTAGCAACTTCAGTTCATAGAAAATGCACATCAAGTCAAAAAACTTCTATTGAGATTTACAAATATTTGTGCATTATTTACTATTCTTTAGCTTGTGAAATTAATAACTGCAGGCTGCATTCCCTCTCTTGAGTTCTTCTGCATTTCTCCTGACTCATCTATGAAAAAGAATTAAATGTGTAACAATTACCATCTCTGTGCTTTTCATAAACCAAGTTTAGGCATGAAGAGATGCTGGTCCAGAACAAAAAAGCCTTCGATATGTTTTTATACCAGAGATCTGTTGTTCTTTGTTATCACAATTGCATTTATGCTCCAATGTAGCAGACATGAAAAATGTGGTCCTGAGCAACATTTACGATAAGGAAACCTAACACAGGAATCTCAGTAGAGGGGGAGTTCAGAAACTGAATCCTTGATTTCAAAAAAACCCACTAGCATAGCAAAAAACCTGACTCTGATATTTGAACAAATAACCCATTTCAGAGCTGTAATAATTTCTTCAGCAATGTAAATAAATACTGGCATGCTCCCATTACAGAGGGAGACAGGATGAGTATTCTTTTTTTTAAAAAAAAAAATCTATTTAAAAAAATAAAAAAAAATTAAAAATTTAAAAAATTTAAAAAAATATCTGTTTCAGTAGACAAACAGCATTTGTCTTTCTTTGTTAATTCTGAGTAAAACTGATCTCCATCTTCCCTTCTGGAAAGAAAGCACACCTGCCATACTGGACAAAAGAGAAGAGAGGGTAGCAAAAACATATGAACCAACCCACTTTAACTTACGTAAAACCCCTTAAAGAGCAAAGATGTGCAATTTTGAAAAATACTTTACAATTGCAAACTACATGAAATGACGATAAAAATAGGCTTTTATCTGGCAAGCTTTTGAATAGTACTTTTTATTTTCTCTCCTTCCACATGAAAGAATGGGAAGATGGAGGTATCATTGTATTCCTGGCAAAAGTGGAGTCGAAACTATGGTAATTATCAATACAGTTACCAACACAGTTATCAACACTTTAGAGGTGCTTTTACTTTGTGAAAGTAATGTTGACTAGTATCAAAATCATCATCAGGTTGATAAACAGTGCAGCACCTCCATATTTCCCTACTATTTTACACCTGAATCATCAGTACTCTGAACTTCATGAAAAAGGTATTTCTGTTCCCCCATTTAATTTGCAGACATTAGATTTCAAGACTCAAAAATTATTAAGCATGTGAGCCCAACAGATGCTGTAAAAAATCGAAAGAAGCATCCTGTTGAAATTCCTAGCCATTATCATTTATAAGACATTTATTTGGATGATGACTGAAGGGGAAGAATTCTAATTTTACTTTTCTTAAATACTTTTTACTGTTTCAAATATTGCCCAAAAGGATTTTCCACTTGCTTCTATTTCCTTCCAAGGCTTGAAAGTCAATTACAAGTAAGATATCCACATTTTATATAAATCAGTTCTTCAGTACAGCACACTAATAACCTCCTCATGGTCACAGCATCAATATTTGAAATTTGTATTACGGTTGGTGCGAAGTTTTATGTTTTTATTCATTACAAGCTTGTTGAGTTGGAAAATCAGCAAAAACCAGGTCAGAACAGTATGACAAAATTTAAATAAGAAGGTAGTGGTACTAATTACACTTTCCGCTTTAAAATGGGATTTTTTCCAAGAATTACATCACAGTATGATTTATTTTCAGGGGGTTGTTGGTTTTTTTATCCTGAAATTAGCTACTTCAGTTGTTACAAGTGTAATGGAGTCAAATCTGAAAGAACTAAAATAACTTTTTTGAAAATGATGAGGTTATATTACTTTCCAGGTGATGCTTAGAATCACAGAATCATAGAATAGTTAGGGTTGGAAAGGACCTTAAGGTCATCTAGTGCCAACCCCCCTGCCATGGGCAGGGACACCTCACACTAAACCAGGTCACCCAAGGCTCTGTCCAATCTGGTCTTGAACACTGCCAGGGATGGAGCACTCACAACTTCTCTGGGCAACCCATTCCAGTGCCTCACCACTCTTACAGTAAAAAACTTCTTCTTTATATCAAAACTGAACTTCCCCTGTTTAAGTTTGAACCCATTACACCTTGTCCTATCACTACAGTCCCTAATGAAGAGTCCCTCCCCAGCATCCTTATAAGCCCCCTTCAGATACCAGAAGGCTGCTATGAGGTCTCCACACAGCCTTATCTTCTCCAGGCTGAACAGCACCAACTTTCTCAGCCTATTTTCATACGGGAGGTGCTCCAGTCCCCTGATCATCCTCGCGGCCCTCCTCTGGACTTGTTCCAACAGTTCCATGTCCTTTTTATGTTGAGGACACCAGAA
>WYDI02010684.1:0-29958 GCA_009867235.2 Psittacus erithacus | reverse complement strand
TCCAACAGATATCAGGGTGGTTGAAGTCCCCCATGAGAACAAGGGCCTGCGAGTGTGAGGCTGTTCCTATCTGCCTAGAGTGCTTCATCCACAGAGTCCTCTTGATCAGGCGGTATGTAACAGATCCCCACAATAATGTCTCCCATCGCTGTTCTCCCTTCAACCCTGACCCACAGACTCTCTGTTGACTGCTCACCTATCCCCAGAGTTCCATACTCTCCAGCTTATCCTTAACATAAATGGCAACTCCCCCTCCCCGCCTGCCAGGCCTGTCTTTTCTGAAGAGCCTAATGCTTCTGATAAAGTGACAAAAAATAGCATGAGGAAGATGCCTGTGGCCTGGACCACACTGTGCATCAGTTTTTATGGGGCTGTCACTATAAGAGGATTTATGAATGCTGGATTAACTTCTACAAGTTTGGAGCATAAAAACAAACAAAAAAAAAACTTCCTGTCTTTTGCTATTAACTTTAATGTGGACTCAATTACTAGAGCATGACAATCCAGGTTTCCAGTTTAGGACACTTTTTTTTACCATCTGTTCTTAATACTTTTTCATTCTGCACTATAAATTACAACTTTACAGCTATCAGTATGAAAGTCATGAATTCCAAGCATTCACATTGCCACCTCACCCTGTGGCAATATCACCAGAATGTAGGCAGCATCAAGTGCAGCAGCATGTTGTGAATCTCCCTCATCTCTATGGTAATAGGGAGCATACAGAATATCGAATATTCTTAGAACTTTGCTTAAGTGTGTGTTTCTATTCATTCCTAGCATCCACACTCAATATTTCTAGATGAGGTATTTTATGAATCAAATTGTTTGTTTTACCATCTATCTGAAGCTCCACATTAAAGGCTGAAAGCCACATATTGCCCTCCATAAGGCACTAGACCGTTGCTAAGGTTACAGACTATTCGAAAATTAAAGAGAATTTTGTGAAACAATGCTGACAGCAGGGGATGCCTCAGTAAAAATAAACTTAATGTAGTATGTAGCTTGCATAGAAAGAAAATTTCTTTTTCTTCAGGTTTATGCCTTGAAAACAGACAGATTCCTGCTACCAGATTGTGCTTCCTCTTGCTGAAATACAGGTGCTAAACTCCAAATTAAAAGAGGTGTATTGTGTTCACAGATCTGCCATTGGCCTGTTGTTCAGATTTGTTGTTCAGGAGGCTTCACCTCCTGATGCCTTGCTGTTTGTATTCTTGACGTTTGTTACTCATCCATTAATTACAAGATTGTTTCTGCCAAGGATTATATCTCACTGTCGGTTTGCAGAATGCCTACTGCAGCGATGCAGCTAAACACTAATGGAGCACAGATGCATAACAACTTTTGGAGGAATGAAAAAAAGGAGAAAGAGAAGGTGTTCTTGGAATACAGAAGAAAGATGTAATGAACATTTCCCCATATAATTAGCATTCTCACAAAATGAGGGCCAAGAAAAATAAGTTCCTTGCAGTTTAAACATTGTGGGAACATTGACATACGTGTATGTATTTCATATTTTGATCTATGTCCTTAACTTTTCTTAAAGGGTCATCCTTCCTAAAACACATTTGGGAGCAGACAAAGCCTGTAAAAAAAAACACAACCAAACCCAAAAACCCAAAACCCTGCAAAATCCGACATTCCTTTGAGCCGTTTAAGGAATTCTAACAGCTGTTTATTTCATGAGAAATAAGTTGAAACATTAAGAACAATGTTTGTAGATGGAAAATTCATCCTACTAAAAAAGAATAAAAATGGATTTGCAACAGAAGTCAACCATTTCCAACATCCAGATATTCCAAATTACCTTTGCTGCATGAAGAGCAGAGCACTAGTTATATCATTCACATCTGAAAGATTTTAACCACAGCTATAAAGAACACCACCTTTTCCTCCTCCTTGAAAGGTTAAATTCATCAGCAGTTTACAGCGTTTTCCTTTCAAGGGTACTAGTTGATAAAGTAGAGTGATGCTCCAGCCTTAGCACTCACATTTCATCAGGAAATCACTTTGTTCTAAATGGGGAAAGAGTTTCATGAACAGAGGCATGATAGGTTCCCCCACTAAAAATTCTGAAAGCTCAGCTGCATGCTCAAAAAAAGGCAATGAAAAGAGCTCAATGTTTTAGATAGCTTTTCTACAATAAAGACCCGCTATCTCTCACAAAGATATATCAGAAGATCAATTAGATCATGTCTGTTAAGTGGTTTGCAAACAGAAAAGTTCATGTAAATGCTAAAAATTATTACCTTAAAAGTAGAACAGATTTTGCATAACTTCTGCATTATAGTTGGTACAGCTAATTATATTTTTCCTCCTATTTTTTTAAATATGTCATAAATTCATTCATATCATTTGCAATTATTTTCCCCTCAAAACTTCACTTGTTAATAGACACATTTTGATCAAGTTACCTCATTTTGCTAACTCAACAGCCAAACTGCCAAACTGCCCTCATTCTTGTTTCCTAAAGTGATAAATGGTTTCTATATACCCATAATTTATGAGTTTAATCTACTTTATACACTGAATTTTATATACATATCAGTGGGTATGTGGTAATGTTGAGACGGACTGTATTGGAGATTTACCACCTCCTAACTTTTACATATTATCCCCCTTTTATTAAGAGTGTTATTTATATCGTGTGTTCAACACTCAGTTGATCAATTCCAGGTCTTTTGGAATGACAGCAGGTGAAAGAAAAAAAGAATTTAAAACTATGCAGAGCTCTGAAAGCTATCCAAAAGCATGTCAGCATGGGTACTGAACCAACTGACTTCTGGCGGGCAGTGCTTCAGTCTTGTTTCTTAGGTTTGAAACCCTGATGCAAATGGCATGAATGCATAACACTACCATGCTCAGCATCGCAACCTGATATACCCGCTCCACTTGCTATGTTACAGAAAATAAATTTCTCCTCCTCAAAGGATAGCACAGTGGCTCTGTCAGCTCAATGAACTTGAGAGATGAGACTGAGCAGCTGGTAAAGTGTTCTTAGACACTACCATTTACTCTATTTAGTCTAGAGTATGGACTCCTCATTCAGCCTAGGACATACTTGCAGATTTTGGTAATCCAATTAGCTTTAATGAACCTAATCTCAAATGTGAGAGGGCTCCCCTAAACTGTCTGAATAGTGAATATCTATCACATTAACACATTAAATATCACATTAATATTGTTTTTAGCCAACATCCAGAATAAAGCAAGCCATCAAAGAAAAGTTACAGGTATACTCACATACTGGTGTACTACACATGACAGACTACTGTATGAAAAAATTCTTGCCAGTACTTTTGTTTAAGGTACAACATGATGAAATAGCACTTCCTTACTATTCTTACTTATGTATCAACAATGTAAAATGTTTTCAGGATAACATTACAGAAACTTTCTACTGAATAGCCCTTGCTCACTATTAGTCAATAGACAAGTTCAGGAAGAAACATGCTTCCCAGCCACTCTCATCTCTCAGATGGAGGTACATCTCCCAGGACCTGCCTCAGTGCAGCCAGTGTGCTGCATGGATGATCCTTCCACTTTCCCCATAAGAGAAAGAAAATACTTCAGACAAAACTGTCCTGTATGCAAGATTAAGCCCATAATGCCAGTGTTCATACTGCAGAACCTCTATAAAGATTCAAATTGGAAACCACAACCTCACTGCAACTTTGTAGGTGTCCTTTATAAATAAGCAAACAGACAAGACACCAGCACACACATTGTTCTGGATAGGTCATCCCATTTACCAATTTTGTACAGTTCAGTTTTGTTTAATGTTGCAACTCTTGCAAAGACATTCTGGTTAAGCTAAAACTACTGCAAGACTTGTTGAAAATAAAACAGTTTTCTGCCTTCCAAACTGTGCTGGCACACCCCAACGCATCAGGAAATAACTTTTCACCTGTCAGAAAGGTAATAAAAGACTGATAAACATAGATTAGCTTTTATTTAAATGGAAATCCTGGTGTTAAAGGAGATAACCTCAGGGCAGTGTTTCATGACACAGGGGTTCTGGCGAAATTACCGCTGTAAGGAATTCCTGCACCTATCACCCTCCAGGCCCATCCCTCCTGTGAAAATGATTTTTAGGAAGCTCATGGTATGTATCAGATGAATAAACTGATCCAGGTTTGTTTGAAAAGACAGATCATAGTACCTTTAACATCTAATCTAGCCACTGCTCTCTTCACAGCAGAGACTGATCACACCTTTGTTTGCACAGCTTCATTACCTATGCACTGTGTGTGAACACTGTAAGCCCTTACTGCCATAAAGTTCCCATTTCATGAAACTTTGTAAGGGTCAGGAACAAAGCAGTGAACAGAAACTCTCATGATATAAGGAACTGTGTCTTTTTGAGGCAATAAATCATGTAAGAAAGGGAGAGGAGGCCAAAGGAGCAGAAAATACAAGTGGACAAAGAGGAGAGCTCTGAGCACACTGGAAAACTCAGGATTAACCCTGAGAAACTCTTCAGAGCACCAAACTGACTCAGGCATGGAGATGACCATGTACTAAGTCTGTCAAATTACATATTTTTTTAAACAGCAGGCATCGTTCTAATAAAAATTATCTATGATACAGTTTAAAATTATGTCTCATGTTCAAAATTATGTGAGTTGTAAGCCACCCTCCTGCAGAAACGGAAGAGTGCACGTCGCTGACTGAAATGATAGCCGTGGTCCTCAAAACTCAAAGTAGATGGATTGTGCTGGCTCCTTTCCAGGAAAGGGAATACAGAGGACAGTGTCCTGGAAATGTGCCAGAAGAGCCATAGAAAGGGGAAAATCAGTGCTAGGTTTTCAAACCAAGAGAATTGTGAGAGTGCTCAAACAATATACATCAGACTTGGAAAAGGGAAATCAGTGCATATCCAGGAAGCAGGCTTTTCGTAATACTTCAAGTTGTATGATTTTGTTTATTTTGTTTTAAATCACTTATTAAGGCAAGACAGAGCCTGTGAAGCCTTGCCAGCCAATACATATCCACACTGGTATAGAAATATAGGTGACAGGGAGGAAGGTGGGTCATGAAATGACCTCCTTAATTTTTTGCCAGTAGTGAAACTAATTAAAGACTTTATTATTAACTACCATCTTTAACAGTCCATATTCCAAATGTCTTCTGTGTTTGAAGAACTGAAAGAAAATTTCAGTGTGCTAGAATGTCCAAGCAAAGAGAAAGAAATTTCATTGAACACTCAGTCCCTCTGTTTTGTGATCTTTTCTGTAATTTAAACCAAAACTATATGCAAGCCTTTTGCACATACTATAATTGCATCAGCCATCATTTCATTTTTGCATGTGTAAGCGGTAGCAATGATGACAGCCCAAGCTTAAGGGTTAATAAAGCTCCCTGTTGCAAAGGAAGGGCATTGGAAATATTAATAAAATACCTGTATTTATCTATATACACTGGGCTTTTACAGTGCCAAAAGAAGTATACAGAGGCATGTGTATAAATTACTGTCCTGTCCACATTAAAGGTTAGCTTCTCTACAAGATTTATGTAATGGGACCTCAGTTTGTATCAGTATGCAACCCATTACAGACAGTAAAATGAAGACATGTAGCCCATACTGAAAATCATTATGTAAAGGGAAAATTTTTTGCAACTGATGTATTTTGAAAAAAAAAAAGAAAGTAAAATAAAAAAACAACTGGATGACTGACTGATACATTTAAATAGACATGCTCAGCTTGAGAACCATTCCCGGTAATCTCATTTTCCTCTAATTGATAGTAACTCTTTCCTTCTGAAAAAAACCAGGCTGGTTTCAAGGAACCCATGAATATGGATTGAAGGCCTGACTTTTAATCAAACTGGACAATAAAATACATCATTTTCTGGCAAAGAAAATACCAAACTTAATCCATTTCACTTGATAAACCACAAACCCCCCATCTTGCCAAAGCTAATCCCTCCTTGACCAGGGTGGGGTTTTTTTGCACTGTAGTTTTTAGCACAGATTTAGTTTGTTGAATGATTTTGCAGAGCATCTCGGTGAAGACAGGGGAAGAAATAACAGTCTGAGGAGACCATGTCTCAAAACAGAGTAACAGAGTCCATGTCTCAAAATTGTTTATTTCTTTAAATTCTTAGTATATGCAAAGGGGAAAATAAAGTCTAGCTAATCATTAATAACAGATTCTCTTCCTATCCCCCTGCTATTTAGTATTCACAGATAACAGATGCTGTTGGACAACACTTAAGGAAAAAAAAAAGCCAGTACGTTTGTTTCCAGTCCTTCATATATGCAAAGGAAGCATATCAGACTTTCTGGTATCCTGCTGAAGGAGAAGCAGATATCCCACAGTGACTTGGATTTCAGAGGAAACTACAGCACTATTGAAGAACTGAAAGAACACTGTCACTGGAGAATAAATTTAGATTTTGAACTGAAGTGCAAACCACTTTCCTTCAGCTCTCAAACATATTTAGCATAGCCAGACTGTTTTACTGAGGCTGGGATGACTGTGGCATGTTCAACTGCTTTAGATAACTATGGCCGTTTCCCAAACTTACTAAAGGCCATTCCTTTTACACTTTCTAATCATTCAGGGCAACAATAACACCCATTTAGAGATCCCTACACTACTTTCAGAAAGCAGTATTTTTATTTATCTTTCAAACAATTCTATGGAGTTCACCTACCAGTTGAGCTTTCTCTTTTAAAGCTGTTATGAGCGGCAGGCAGATAGAAAGTATTTCCTATTTATTTCAAGAACTCTGAAGCATTCTGTACAACACTTATCCTTAAAATTCTTTCATTATTATAATTATAACCTTTTGATTTTTATTTATATAAGACCATTTCATTATTGGGTGTGTTTCCCCATACAGTAGGATGTGATAAGGGTTATTACTGATAGATGGAAACATTTTATAACACTGACAGAAGGTATACTACCTTTGCAGTAACTTCTTCTTAAAAACATAGCCAAACTTAAGTTACTGATCAAACTTGAGAATAGAAGTCAAGGAAATTTTCCACGCAACCTACAGTCAAAGGATTAAGTGACAGAAAGTTCTGGTAAACGTGCTGGGAAAATTGACAGTTGGTGCTATGTTTCTCTGACAATTACTTCTGAAAGAGTTGATTAAAAAATATGCCAAGAATAACCATGACAGCTATGTATCCAGATATTATTCAGCAACTAACTTATTAGGGGTATTATACCATCATAAATGTGGAGAGGTTGTAATAAAATAATGAATCACCAAAATTTTTAAGAAGTGATCCAAAGTCTACTGCAAAGGGAAAAATCGAGGTTAAAGTGGCTTGTTCAAAGGCTAAAGAAGAGTTCATTAGCAAGATAGAAACAAAGTCGTGAATACCCAATTACAGACACTATGCTCATAGCACTGATATTTCTTAACAGTGATCACATGAAAAACTTTCATGCATGATTATTAGCAGGTTTTATACTTCTAAAATTGGCTGGATTATGGCAATCTGTGCACTGAAATTACTTTCCCTTTCCAGTCTTGTTTTTCAAACCCAGAATTTTGTATTCACTGCAGTGTCATTTGAGTCAGACTTTTACCACTTTAAGAGTGATTTTATTATTATTGAAGTGACATGAACCAAAGGACCAAGAAATAATTACTGTGCAGTGCGATATTTTGGGCTATTGGCCAAAAGATGAGTTGGAGTTTACTGTCAAGTTGCATATAAGAAACAAAAATACGCACTGAATCATTGAAATGCAATTCCAAAGACACCAAGTATTTTTAAATGCCAGTGTGATGTTTGTTAAAATACACACTACTCAGGAGGCATAAAAAAAGTGTGATTAACAAGTTGTGTGCCAGAGCAGTAGCTATTGAATACAAAGCTCTAAAGGCATTACAAGAGAGCCCAGCTTCTTGTCAGCATAATCTAAGCTTTTAATGATAAGCATATTTGAAGAATGCCATACCTTCAAATATTTCCTCTCCTTTTGTCTCCTGTCATCACTAGTGATATGAAAGTATTAATCATCATGGAAAATATTGGTCTATTGCACCCTTTTTGTTTGAGGGAAATATGGCTTCTTAGTTTACTACACGGTACTATAATTGCTTTTCTTCACTGCACTATTAGCTATTTTCATTGTCTGCTGAAGAAGGGACCTCTTATTGACAGCTGCTATTAGCAAGAAATCATTTTCTAAGAGTAGATAAGAATAACAGCAGAAAGCTGTCAAATCAGATCTAAACAGCTTCTGGTATTTACTTCTACCCAAGTGTACGGAACTAGAGCATACAATCCCTACAATGACAGGCACTGATTTTTCCTTTTCTCTCTTTTTTTTTTTTTTTTTTTTTTTTTAAATCAGAGGGACAACTCTTGGGTTAGGACAAATTTGGGTGCTTTTTTAACAATAACGAATTATGCAAACAGAACAATATTAACTCACATGATTGTTTCCCCTCGCCCTACACTTACAATTAAAACAATTTGTATAGCAAATACATTTGCTTGCTGCATCAGAGTGATGGTAAAAGAGGAAATTAACACTACAAAGTATTCAACATGAGTAAAAAAAATAAATTTGGTGTTTTAAAAAATATTTTTTGAAAAAGAGTATTTTTTTTTCAATTCAGAGAGGGGAAAAAAAAAAGAGAAAGAAATAATAAAAAGAAAAAGAAAGGTAATTGTCCATGAAGTTCCAGAGAATAAAACTGATCAACTCTAAATGCTATGCCAAAGATGCCAAAAAAAAACCCTGGAGACTGTTCTTTAAATCTTCTACAGGCACAAATATTGAAGAATGAGGCAGTAAGATCTTACAACCCTGTTGCAAAGCTAAAAAAAAAAAGATGTGAACAGGGAAAAGCAACATTGTGGTCCAGAAGAGTATTTCAGTGTTAAAATATCTTCTAAAAACATTAAGCAAGATTGAATTATTCACACCCACGGGAACCTGGAATAGGAGCAAGGGTGGAAAGATAGAAGGAAAGCAACATTCAGTATTCATATGGAACAACTTACATATTCTTCTCTGTCAACACTATGTCTTAGTCTTATTGCTGCCCACTGAGAACAACATGGCAATTGTGATATGAAACAAGACACTAAGAACAGGATTTTTAACTTCAGGAAAGATCTGAAGCACACATCCCAGTCCTACTGACCTGTCCAAGATGTGAACATATGACATTTCATTAATACTAATTTGTGACGGAACATGGACAAACACCTGAGCAACATGTAGAACTGATTTTGAAGCCAAAAGCTGTAAGGCCAACTTAAGTCAGTGCCACGTGCAAGACAGGGCTTACCAGACTAGGCGTAGTGCCACAATACTGTAGCAACACTCCTTTTGGAACCAGCCTAGTATCTGTTTCTTGCTGCACAATCCATTGCAAAAGCCACATATATAAACTCAGCAAGATTTGAATGCACAGTTAAAAATAAGCAATCACTTGGTGTAGCAGGTCAACTATTTCCAGGAAGGATCTTCAACGCTTACTTACAAATGTCACGGCAAACACCAGGAGACTAAAATTTCATCAGTAAATATGACCAAGCAACTAATGCCTCTGCAGCACTCCAACCATCTACGCCTGGCTCTGTTATATTCTACTTTTTTAATTAGTGTCTCTAACAGTACAACATAATATATATCATAATACATCATAATGAATATCTTTGATGTTCAGATATTAACTGCAAGGTACAAAATGGCCTAGAGGAAAAAGATAAGGCTTTTTGAAGCCTGCTTTTGGTAATACAGAGAAAATTAGAGATAAAAAGGCATAATAAGAACGATTATTTTGCAAGTCATTATAATTTTATAATAAACATGAGGCAATCATCACTACAGAATGACTCTCAGTCTAATTGAAAAAGACATGACAGCTACCACCCATTTTTAACTTCTTTGTTTGTTTTTACATTTTGGGAGACCTTCTCCACTATAAAAGAACACTCAAATAATGGGAGCTGGTTTATATCAGTTGGGCTGCTCATTAAGTTGAAGGCAGCACAGAGAAATACTTGTGCCTTTCCCTCTCTAGTGTCAAAACATGTATACAGCCACTTCAGGATCCATAAACTACATTAATCACTCTTGCCTATTTTTCCTTCAAGTGCTGACAGACTGTAACAAGGCAATACTCAGATCACTTTAAAGACACTTGAAATACTAGTCATAACCAAAAGACCAGAACAAGTCCAGAAAGAGATGGAGCCAAGGCATCCTAGGTCCTCATTATGACTCCACCAGGCAAGGGCCATTATCTTCCTGTCATACAGAAAGCCAGATATGAAAGCTAGCAAGTGCACAGTGGCTTGGAGGTGGCATCACCACCTTCCTTCTCACTTGACTCTCCTGCGGTGTATTTTGGTGTTTTGAGAAAGGTGAGCCATGCATTATGCTTTTGAGTATTTTTTCCACATTTCAGTGATTGACAAGAACAGCCTGGAGAAATGTAAATTGCAAGAAAGGCTGTGGTTGCCTGCGGGGTTAGGGGCTTTCTCACTTGAGGCAAAACACTATTTCTCTGCCCACAAGATGCCCTTGAGGGAGCCAGAAGAAAGAGCTGGCAAGGTATTTATTGCCCATCTCTTCACTAAGGATTGACGATGAAGAAACCTCTGAACAAATCTGCCTGAAAGTCCCACAGCAGCAGAAAAGATTATATTCGTACACCTATTACAGCACAGAAGACATGATTATAAACCATCACCATGTGAGACAACTCCATTTCCAAAGCAGTTCAGCCACATTAGTTTATAAATGCACCTGTGCTAATAGCTTGCCTCTCAAATGACCTTATTAGTACAGCACATCAGCCCAATGTTATCACACAGCATCCAGCCACAGAGTGGCTTTTATCCTGCTAGGCCAGAATACAGATGGATCTGGAACAAAACACTCAGCTCCTTGCTTTAGCAAAGCTGGTCCTCACAGATATCCACTTCTTTATTGGTTCCCACATGGGGAATTTTTTAAGAGATTCCCTCTTTGCTTTTTAGCTGAGGACTAAAGAAGCCCCTGTTCGGAAGCTCTTTGCAGGAGAAGAAAGGAAAAGTGTTAGGGAAAATGATTCCACCACTCAAAAATGATCAGAAGTAAGAAAATACTCATGAGGAAAAACTGCTGCAAGTTGAGGAAAACAGAAATGAGGAGTGGCAGCCTCTTCTTAGCAGACTAAAAGGAAGGAAAACACTTTCTCTCTGCTGTTTGAGCAGTCCATTGTCTCACTGTTTGAATAGCCTATTTATCACTAGCATTCATAAAACTAAAAAAAAAAGAGGCAAACAAAAATAAATTGTTTTTCCTATGTCAACCTCATTTAATTACTGAAGAGTAGTTTGAATTGTTCATCTCCTAATGCTTCCGTGGACTGGCAGCCAGTCTAGACCAGTCAGGCTTGCCTGATTGTATAAGAAATAGAAAATAAAAGTAGCATAGTCAAAGCCAGGGATAATCTTGGAAGTATTCACAATAATGAATAGAGTTGGGTGACAGGTCACTTTAGCTGGGAGTTTCTGGTACCCAGCCTTGTTACAACGTGTGTGGGCTAGTAAATATACAGCAGAACTTCAACAGGATATTTTAAGGAGATTTACAGCCATCTCAGTCATGTCTATATCACCACACTGACATGCTGTCTTTGCTTTTGCGTATCTTACAAGAAACTTAATGTCAGCTTATATGGTAAGAAACCAGACAATCATATATACATAAGTCTGTGCATACTGAGATGCGCATGATGAAAATAGCTCACCTTGTCTCTGGGGAGCATCATATCCAGCAGTTTAATTTCCAGACAACATCACAGCCAAACCTACTATTGGATAAAACCTAGAATTTCATTTTTTTATCACAAAAACTGGCTTAAAGCAAGCAGACAACTATTAATACAGTCTGGGAAATCTTGGGATCCCCACCAAAAATGGAACATACATTAACTATTTAATCAAATGTGCACACACTCTTTTCTTTCTAAGGAAAGCCAATGTTTTAATGCAAGCCTTACAATGTCACTAAACTGGTAGGTCTGACAGCATCATACCATCACTCTGGTGTGCTGTCTTGCTGTTCACCTACTTCACTTCTTGACCTCCTGCACTAATTTTGAAAAAAAAAGTAAAAGAAATGGGATGTGCTTGTTCACAGTTAACAAAGTCACTGCAGCAACAAGTTTAATAATTTTACCTAGGGAGACAAAGTATATAAAGAAGAGTTACAAAAGCAGACTGACAATTGACAAGCCACTATAATGCTGCTTTGCAAGGCATCTTATCTGTCAAAGCTAATTTTTCACTCTCTATCAGCTTTCAGTAACACCTGCATTTGCCTCATACTAGCACAGCTTTTAGACTATGCCATGATATAACTGTCTAACCAAGAAACACACCTCTGTCAGTGGATGACTTTGCACTGTACAATGGGCTTCTGAGCACAGAACTTGAAAAACTCAAGTGCAGTATGATCAAAGGCTGTCAGATTTTTCTTTCACAGACAGTCAAAGCAATCAAGTGATCCCTTCTCACTTCTGATGAATTGTGAGCAAAGAAAGCTTAGTCAATGCCTACACAGCACTCACAGGTGGTATTTTAACCGTTCTCATATAAACCTGGTTTTGTGCTAAGAGCAGTACAGACAGCATGGAGTTCAGGATCCCAGCTGGATCTGCCATATATGCTGAAACCACAGCTAAATATTGTTACTGATCCCTGAACTAGAGGGTTTACTGTGTGTTTGGAAGTGTTTACAGTAGCTGTAGTCATATTTCATTATGGCATAGATACAACCTTTAGGAGAAGTAGCTGGGAAACGTTACGAATAGCTGAGATTTATATATTAACAGGAAGGCCCAAGTATTTGACAGTAAGTCTTTACAGTACCTGCATGCAGGAAGAACTACAGTAATTTCCTAGGGTGAATAATATGACCTCATTTCCTCATTTTTATTATGTAGTATTGATGTTATTTGCATCATATGAAATAAAAAAACCTACCACCTCCCTGATGGTGTCCTTTACCATTTCATATATTTCCTAGTCATAGAGAACAGAACATTCAGTGAACATATGAAAAAACTTCATCAGCATGATAGGTACCAAATTCCAGATGGAAAGTTAGCAGGATGGGTGGGGTCTTTCACACTAATAATGCATCTTTAATTCTAAAACACAGAACTAAGGTAATAAAAAAAGAAAGTATCCTCTTACCTTAGGGTCTCATTTTCTCCATGTTAATGCCAAACCTGTAACACCCTATCAAAACATACTCCTGTTTTTCTTCTTTCTTTACTAATGTATGTACTACTGCAACTTAAAAGGACATTTTCTAGTGTATCCTCTTTAGATACAGCTAATAAATTCAGACAATTCAAAGGCAAAGACAGATAGGAATAAATAAAGCATTGACCATAAAAGGCACAGTTTACCTTTAGCAGGGTTTACTTTTATCCCTGACCTATACAGCATCTCCTCATTCTGCCAGTCCCCATTCCTGACAACAGTCTTGAGTCCATAGAAAACAATTAATGCAGCAGTGGAACAAAAAACCAAGTTCTTCAGAAAGCGCTTTTGGGCTTTGACATAAAGGGCCCTGACACCTACTGTAACCAGCAGGCAGAAGCCCATACTAGGAACATACAGCACACGCTCTGCTATTACAAAGCCAACATAGAAAAATAGGTTTGTGGCAGGAACAAAGGGTACTATTAACAAAGACAGAGACAGAATGACAATGTTCTCAGTTGAAGGAAGTGGCAGTTTCTGCGTTTCGAGCTTTTTTATACCATTCTCTTCTTTTGATGCAAAGCTTGACTTCACCTCCAGTGTCTTGTACTCCATTTCTGAGTGGCAGCTATGCCCATTAGCATTCTGCTTGCCGTTCATTACAGTTTTCCCATTGCATTCTCTCTCATTGCTGGAACCCTTCAAGCTAAAGTAGGCAAGGAGGAGGAGTCCAGCATAGAAGGCCACTGTGTGTAGATTCCTCCAGTCGCTGACTGCTTTCAGAAGAGGCACAGCATCCATAGACCAGTCAAAGCTGAGGGTATCTGGGCACAGCAACAGCCAGAGGTTCTTTGTTGGCAGGTAAAAGAAGGTCAGCGTACGTGTGAGAAAACTGTCAGAGTCAGCTGCTGGATTATCAGAATTGGAAAAACTTGGGGGCTTGTTGCCCATCCAGTATAAGCGGACACCCAGCAGTGCAGTGCCCCAGGAGGTCAATAAACCGATGCTGAAGAAGAGGGTCAAATTCTTTCTCTGGGGAACAAAAAAAACCAAATACAATCATCAACATAAATCAACAGCAGATGTTTAATTCTGTAAATTATGAACAAAAGGAACTGAGAAATGTATGATACAACTTTATTATTATTATTATTATTATTTTTAATGGAAACAAGCACTACAGATCTCAGTCGCTTGACATCTGGAGAACAAAATATTGGGGTATGCTGTTGACCACAGACTAAAAGAACAAGCCCTTTCATTTAAGCTCTATCAAGCCTGTACCAGTCAAGCCTTTAGAGATCTTAGGAAGTCAGTCCTTGCTTAAGATTAAGTTGTGTAACCCTTTGAAAACTCTTTATTTTAGGGGAATTTATGGAACATTACAATGACTCCAGCAAACCCTCCCAAATCCTTTCTTTGCTTCTGACTGTGACCAAAACACCAGTTTGCCTTAACTAGATATAAAAAAAGTTCCAGTTCCATTTTCCCTATAGAAAGTGCATCCTAATGTATTCTACCTGAAAACTAAGTAAACTTTCCAAGAATGCAAGACAGGAAAACAGACACAGATTTCACGCTTAGGTCTTCCAGCTCCTACTTACTAACTACAGGGATTGTTTGGAGCCTTCAGATCTGCCTCCTATTGAAAGCCCCACTTAATTTTGCATCTCACAACCAAACAATATGTTCTTTTTCTTCAAGCACACCATACCAAATAAGTGCTCTAAAACCTTCCCCATCTTCATACCCATCTAAATAACACTATGTGAGGCATGCAGCTGCCTCCACCTTCCCATGTCATTATGCTAGCAACTTGAAGAACCTCCCCTTATTTACGGAATAACTTAACATTTGCCATCTGGAACTGCTTGCTGGGTTCCCCCTTGCTGCATCCGAAAGCACTTACTTATTCAAATGCTTTCAGAAACATACCACTTCAGCCTAAATGAGAATCAGGAAGCAAGATTTTCTCACCTATTTCTGTGACTGATGAGCCTAAGTTCTGCTCTCAATAACACGGGCACCCTAAATGAAAGCTGTTTTGAATTACACTTTCTTTGCAGAAGAATCCGTAAATGCTAAACTATGTGTATTTTTGCATTTTAATTTCTTAGATGCCTTTTGTAACAAAACTATTTGCCAAATAGTGCCAGATACAACTAAGCATTTTGATATTTCTTCATATTATTACAAAGAATTGTTTGTCAATCATTTTTCATTTTATTAGGTCTGTTTTTTCTATCTCACACTACACATTCATGGGATGGTTATTCACGTTTCCTCAATCATTCAGAAGCAGGACTTCACACTGGAATTATTTCTTTCAGTTTATTTTTGCCTTTGTGGGGGCACTCTCCCCTGGATATGAAATAGAGATGCTTGTGCTGCTCCATTTTAGGTCAATTACTAATAGTTTCCTACCATCAGTTTACTGATGCTCCAGTAACAAGATGTGATCTAATCATAATTTATCTACTTATGAAGAAATTTTTGTAGAGTTTCTCCTTCTGAAGTTTAAAATACTTAATGTCAGTTAGATTAATTAATTCAATTTTGATGCAATATGGAGGAATTCAATGGAGGCATTAGTAGGGAATAAAGAAATCTGTAACAAGAATATTTATGTACTTGTATCAGAACCACCTAAAAAAAGCCTGAGTCCATATATTTCATTAACCATATTAATTCTGGTTTGATTTATTAGCTTTTGCATATTTCTATATCCTGAAAGATTAACTATTTTCTGGCAATAAATCAGTCAAAACCCACATCTACAATTTATAATGAATGTATTCCCTAGAAAGCCTACTGTAACAACTTATTTTTATTTGTAAGCTAGATAATACTTGACAAATCATTTCAGATACTTTTCATCCCTACCTGCCAAGGACAGTGTAAATGCTTTTAATGATCTGATACTGTGTAAACAGGTTATCAGTTAAAATCCCAGTTAAGTTTATATTTGAAACAAAAAGATTATTAGAGTTTACAGAATTACATGCACATGTTCACAGTAAAACCTCTGTTCCTGGTTCAACTTGTCCTTTCATTCTCATCATATTTTGCTATGTGGAAATTTTTCTGCCCACCCCTCTGGCTCAATTATTTTCAAACTTGTTTCCTTCAAACATGCACATAAACAACTGACAAATGTTAAATGTGACCTTTTTTGCTCTTTTTATACACCCTTCTACAGTCTCTTAAGAGGAGACTGTTTAGACAGAAAGAGGCTGGGAAGTAGAGAATGCTTTTTTTTGTTTTGTTTGTTTGGTTTAATTAGAAATTTAGAGCAGGTCTTTGCTGGAAGGCTATACACCACTTGAAAGATTATGACATCTCAAATACTAACAAGAAAAATATGATTATCAACAGATAAGAAGTGAGCTTTCATGGACTATTTTGATTGCTTTGTTATTTTGTTAATAATTAATAGAAGAAAATCTCTCTTTCCTAAAGGTCCAACTTTTCAATTAAAAGCTGAGAAAATTCACAGTACAAAGTTCTTTGACAAGACCATGATAGAGCAGATATGCCATTCCTCAGGGATAATAGCAAAACCTGCTAAAAGCTTTCAGATCTTCTTCATACATCATAAAACAGTAACAATGAAAAGTCTGCCTTTTGCTCTCAGCCCTAGAAATACAAACAATCTTGGGGCTAATCCATCCTCACTGCTGGCGTAAATATTTGCAGCCTCCCTTTTAAGCTTAAATTTAAGATCAGTAAGGTCTAGATCCTCACACTTCTTTGGCTCTACAAATAGCACAACTTATCAATGTACAGCACTGCACTTCATGCTTTAACAAAACATTTTTACAATTTTGTTTTTTGTTGTGTGGGTTTTTTTGGGTTTTTTTTTACACCAGTGTCAAATGACACATCTAAGCATCCATGGAGCTCATTGATATTTAAGTAGGTAGTTTTCCACACCAGCATATGGATTTATTGTGCTGTAAACTAGTTAGTACTAGTTAACTAGCAAAAAAAGCTCTGGTGGATTCCTTTGCTTAATTAACTGACTAAAGGGACTGTGCAAATATCCTTTTGTTGCCTCAGACTCAATTGTTTTGCATCCTTCCCCAGAAACAATTTTAGAGATGAGTCTCCTCAAGAGCCAGTAGCTTCACATCATCTTAAAATTAACTACCCGTTAACTGCGGTTACCGATAACCTGTGTAACACTGATGTGCCATTGTGAGTTTTCAGATTTCAGAGGAGATCCTCTGAACTCAGTCTAAAACCAACACTAAAACTGGGCCTAATACTTAAAACTTCTGTCACAAGCATTTAAAGTAGGGTGGCTTTTTTTCCCCTCTCTCAACATTTATGACTTTTACACAGCTTTCATCCCTCTTTACTAATACAGTCAGAGATACTTAGAAAAGTTTAGTTCACGTTTTGGGTTTACTTTCTTCCAGGCTTTGTATAACAAACCAAAGGAACAATGGCTACAGCAATTTACTAAAGCTAAATAATGTAACAGTTCCCCAGCAGACTTTTGCCTTCAAAGAAATGCTCAGACGAGCATTTTCACTAGCAACTCTTCTTCTAAGCCTCCAGACAGCCTGTTCTCCTCTGACTGTGTACATTTAGTGTAGCCCAGCAGCAGGAAGAGATCCTCTGTAATGCTTGGCAGAAAGGATTTGGATTTCTATACTCATGAGTCCTAATCCAGCCCATCTGCCATATGTTTTGACACCCCCATAAATCCTCTAACCTTTCATAAGTAGTCATTTTCATCTGGGGAAAAAAGTGAGCACTGATTTAGATCAGATTTAACATCTCTCCTGCCTGCTAACAGTCAAGTACCACCAATGCAATTTTAGTATTTGTGACTGCAGAAACCTTTTTCATCTTTTTACCAAAATCCATCTGCATGACCCACCCACACTGCACATTTCCCTTGCATTAAATCCTAATTCCTCACTCCATTACACTGCTCTTAAATAAGGCACTTCAGCAGATTTCTTGATTAGGCAGCCCCTGCCAAAGCTCAGTCATCACCTAAGCAGTATCCAAAGCATTTTCAAAAGACACTATTCTTTTAACTTCATGTCATCCATTTCACAAAGCAGCATGAAATACAGTACACGGCCAAGACACTTCAGATATCAAAATCTTTGGGGCTAACCACATACAAAATATTATTTTTAGAGCTCAGGAAATGCAGAAAAGAAAGTAGGCATTATCCACAGGAGCTTCTTTTCCAAATTAGAGCTCCTTGAAAATACGCTGGCTTGAAAACTGGGACTTCCCAAAGCAGTAAAACACTGCCAAATCACTAGACTGGCAGTACCTTGTTTCCATGGTAGGTAGATGCTCCTGGATTACAGCTCAGCTGAGTTTTAGCTGAACTAGAATTCAAAATATTTCTCCACCAGGGACAAAACTATTTGCACAACCCCTGCTGGGTTTAGTACTGAGCTGGAAATGGCCTCTACCACTCCCTCTTCACTTGCCCAGTTTGCTCCTTCTCGCATGACCAACTAATTGAGATTCACTTATTTACACTGGTGATACAACAACAGCTGTCCTGAAGGTCTGCTCTTCCTCTGAGTTGTAACTCTGTCTATAGCTTATCCAATATTGTGACCATCTGTACATATTTAATGACATTTACTTGTAGTGGTATTAACCCACACAATTCTCCTCAAAAAGGAAGTCAATGCATTCATAAAACAGATGAAGATTATGTGTATATATTTTTACTGTATTTAGCAAGTACCGCAAGCTAAGCAGTCCTTATTCCGGTTGACCTGACTTACTAAAATTTAAATTGACTTATACATACCGACATTTAGAATTGCCATTAGATTAGTCTTCCTCTAAAATACTTAATACTTTAAAATGAGTCTTAAAATCAATCAAAAAAAGAAAAAAATCAACACCAAAACAGACAAAAAATCCCTTTAGCTTCTCAGCTGAAAAAATAGTTTTAAGGACTATAGGGGAAAACATAAATCACATGAAGAACAGAAACTGTATGAATGACTGTAGAAACTGTAGAACAGCAGAAATGACTACATTAGCCTGATAAATCTGTGTGCATGATCAGTGCAACAGAGAAGGCTCTCTCTGAAGAGAAGTCTACACAGCCAAATGCAGCATGACAATGCAAGGTGATGGTAGGGATATCTACCCAGGGTTAATCCATCTATCTGCAGGAGCAAGAATTTAACAGAGGAGGTTAAAAGCCCAGTGGGACTCAATGATATTCCCAAACTGCCAGACTGCTCAGGAATTCTGTCTAGCACTGCTGATACCACTGCACAGGCAGATACGTGGTCCAGCAGTCACACCTGCATCTCATTTAACAAGTATTGTCTCATTTGAAAGGTTTTGCAGTGAAGGAAAGGTGCTGCACTTTCTGCACCAGCTGAAATGCTGATAGCTCACTGAATATGCAAGCATGTTGGAAGGCAGAATTGGAATTAAAATTATACTCAAAAAACAGAGAAATGTTCATTTAAAAGGCAGGGGCAACTCTCGTTGCTTAAAGCTGCACAAATATGAGACATAGAACAAGCAGTTGACTTATCTTCAGAGAAGCATCAGGGATTATCATAGATCACAATCAACTCTTTAAAACCACTGCTAAAGAGGTAAACAAACACCATACTGGGACTACAAATGAAAGCACACCCTTCAAGATATATGAAGTAATTCTTCCTCTCTTCTCAACACTAATAAATCCTAACAGTGTCTGGTTCCTGCGCAGAACTTGAAGAAATAAATTAAGGAATTAGATACACAAAATGATAGATCAATTCATTTAAGTTCACGGACAACCAAGAGAAAATTCCAGATGTGTAAAACATCACCAGTTTGCCTCTGCTGCATGGTCTAGGTAGTAGGACAATCTCCTAGATGAGGCATACTTGCTGTAAAGACAGGCTGTCCTCTTGATTAACACACACCTGAAAATGAGTACCCAAGGCTAAGGCCCATCAAGTCATTTGTATCTCCTACACTGTACTAAGTAAATTGGGCCTGACAGTGCTTTTGAACTACTCATCTTGTACAAAGTGTTGGCAACTTACTAAAGCCCTGCTCATTTGGACTGATGGATATGAACTTTTTCTTCTAAAGAAGTTTGTTCTGCTCTTCTCTACAACATACAGGCATGGTTAAGAAAAAAAGAAGCAAAATGGCACTTAAAAGCACACTGCAATCCTACCTATAAAACCTACCACCAAAACTATTATGGTACATTTCATGTTTTCTACAGCCATAAGATGGCAATAAAGGCAAATTAAAGCTGAAGAGATGATTCAATATACAGTGGAAGAAAAACATATTATAAGAATGTAAATAGACATACTTTTTAACTGACTAATGAAAAAAGAAATGGATTTTATGAGCAAAAATGCCATTTATTCCCAGATTAAGCCTCTGGCAATGACTAAGCAACTTCATCAATCCAGTAGAAGGAAACAATCAATAATCAGTTTCCGTATATGGGTTAAATAGCAACTTGTCTCTAGCTTTGACAGAACAACCTATCTAGGAGTAATAGAAACACATCAGCTGGAAGCCCACTGAGCTACAAAAGTCAGTTTATACAGTGAATAACAAGCAGCATCTTGTGTGGTTATTTTTCATTTTTCCTTTGCCAGCTACAAAATGGAGGCATTTTATTTGTGCCTTTATTATATAGCAAAAAAATGAACAGCAAAGTTATACTGAAACTATACTCACAAGAAAATATATTACAAATTTGAATACTTGATTGTAATTCTTCCAGTAAAGCTTAAAAACCTACATTTTCAAAGAGAAACACAGGTAACATTGAAAATCGCTGTGAAATGCAGAACCTGTTCATAAACTCAGAAGGCACTGTAGATTATCAAGAAAGATTCATTTAAGATCATACAAGTGGTCATTTATTAACCTTGGAAAAAAAGAGTATTGTCGTGGTTTAAGCCCAGCCATAAATCAGCTGCTATTGCTGAACCCAGGACAAGTATTTAAAGCTGCGTTTGGTGCAGGTATTTTGTTTTCAGACCTACTGGTTCTACTCAGAACCTATTTGTATGGCAAACTGAACACAAGCTACGTTGTGACTAAAAAAAAAATAAATTTTAAAAAAAGTGCCTCCTTTTTTCTACACCCACCTACGAAATATGTTTCTTTATGAGGTAGTACAAAAGGACGGTCAAAAGACACAAGTACTGCAGCTGTTATGTTTGAAGTCAGTATCTTTAGAAGTCAGAATAAATTTCACCATATCAACCACTTATCAGTCATTTATTTCCGATGTCGTGATTATTATCAGTAACAGTCTAAAGGATGCCTTCTGTGGTCTGAACACAATCTCTGTATAATGTCTACATATTCTATGCTGCACTAGCATCACGTTTCAAACAATGGGAATCACAAGGAACTGGAGAAGCTAAAGGCAATGCAGCAATGACTATCAGTCTCAGCCTTCACAAAAATTGATTTACAGTGAGAGCTACACACATCTGACATTCAAAGTCACTGCCAACAGTAGACAAAAGATAATTCAAAGAGAATGCTAAAAGCAGGTCATCACCATTGATGAAAAGCTTGGAATCCAAGTATATTGGCAGGGATTGCTCTCATACCCCTAGTCAAAACAAACAGCCTGAAGCACATCTGCATGTTCTGTGCGAAGGCTAACGGAAAATAAGCAGGTGACTGGTGACAGCCAACATGACCGTTGTGACAGGATAAGGGAGAATGGCTTTAAACTGAAGGAGGGTTGATTTAGATTACATAGTAAGAAAGAATTTTTTACTGTGAGGGGGGTGAGACACTGGCACAGGTTGCCCAGAGAAGCTGTGGCTGCCCCATCCCTGGCAGTGTTCAAGGCCAGGTTGGATGAGGTTTTGAGCAACCTGGTCTAGTGGAAGGTGTTCCTGCCCATGGCAGGGGACTGGAACTACATAATCATGAAGGTACCTTCCAACCCAAACCATTCTATGACTGATTCTATACTTACGTCCTTTGTCATCTAGCCTAGTCTTGCCTTCCATGTAGCTAACCAGAGAGCTATGAAGCATAGTCAATGAAATTCTGGAGATAAATACATGGATGCTTAAAAAGTAAGACATTGCAGAGGGGGAAAAAAATCTCAACAACTTACCAAAGAAATTAAATTAACAAATTTTATAAGACCTGACCAGCAAGTATTGCAATCTCAGAGGAGCAAGACTGGGAAAATAACATATTAATAACAATTTCATTTGTTCCTCTTTTCCATTAGATCACATTAGTTTCTTCTAAAATTGGTTATGTTCAAATACTAATTTGGGGAAAAGAGAGTTTGCTATGTCCTACATTAATTACTGGAGAAGTTTTTTGAATTAATTCGCTATTGAACATATAAATAGAAATGGGTAAAAATGCCTATTAGAAAATGAATACAGACACCAAATGAAACCTTTTGCAGCAAATAGCACTGGCTGGCTACGTAAGTAATAACTAACCAATGATAGCAAAGTGTTGCAAAAATGTCACAGGAATGAATAGAAATGCACAACTATAAAAATATTTAGTTAATAACAGAAACCTCATTTCAATAGAAAAGCTTCTCAAAAGTATATTTGACAAATAGAATAGAATACCTTGAATAGGATGAGCTCTACCTTGATTCCCTACACATAAAATATGAAGAAAATAATAATAAAAAATTGTTATTTTTTCTAACCTTAGTTTAGATACCTTTTTAATGAGTACTCAAAAGGATATTGAAGCACAGTCTTTTTCAAAACACAAACTGCATTACTAGTGTCCGACTCAGAGACAGAGTTAAAGCGATTACTGACCTCTGTAATACAAAACCAAATCCTTAATAATCCAGATAAAAAGAGATGAAAAATGGTGAAGCAGAATAGAGATGACAAAACTTACATCATGTCATGTGATTTTATTACTCTCCATTAAGATAATGTGAAGAAATGAGGCCATTTGCAATCTCCAGTGAAACAACAGCAAGATGTTCTCAACCAGACTATTAGGGGGTGACTTAAAAGAATTATTTTTTTTTTTCTGATACTGTAAAAAGTATGCTGAAGCCCTTTAACTGATTACATTAAACTTACTTGAAAGCCTGCGCAGTTCTCTTGTTTAGCTTAATATTTCCAGCTAGGAAATGATCTGTGGTCAAATCAGCCTAACTGTAAGACAATCCCGCTTCTTTGAAGGAAATGAAAAAATATGTATTCTTTTAGAAGAAACCAAGAAATTTGTTGATAAATACACTCAGTACCATTATCAAAACATTTGTTTTAAGTAAGTTTCTCAGTTTTTTGGACAAAACAAAAGCAGCAGAAATAAAAACAGTGCAAACTGAAACCATTTGCCTGCGCGTACTCATCCATATTCAGACACACATATACACAGACCCTTCCTTAGCAATAGCTGGTTTGTAGGTCCAATGCATTGCAAATATGTTTTGGGCATCAAGGAAGTAAATGCAACCATCTTTCCTTAGCATGGCTACACAGCAAACAGCCAGCCATTATGAAATTCATTCCAGTCTCATTAATGAGGGAAGTTCGGAAGCACAGCATTTTGGAGCCATAAAGAGAGGATTTATAATGAGATTTCACTCAGTGGGAAGGCTGAAGTACAGCAGTTCTCTCTCCAAGTTATCATAATAGAAAGCTATTTAATGAGAGTGGGATTTCTTTAAGAATTCAAAAAAGGCAGGGTTTGGAAGAGGATGTGTTACATTATGCAGACACCCACATCACTGAAAATTTCTGCTACAGTAAAACCATCAAAACAAAAACCCTCAAAGTTATTCCTATTTTGAGCTTTCAAATGTAAAACACAGATTGGTAGAGATTAGCAGATAGACACAATTCAGTGTTTAAAAAGTTAGCAAGGTTTAGTGAACTAAACTAGGTTGCCTAAGGTCATGCACTCCATAGTGCAAACAAGAAAAAAATTGTGCCCTGAAGCAAGACGCTGTCTTGCAGCAACAAAAGAGCAGAGAGATAACTTTCCTCAACAAATACTGCAGAAGCCGGTGGCAGTACTGATGATTCAAATTCAATTACACACAAATCTGAGTTCTCCCTTTACTCCAAGTCCAGATCAAAGCTACATCCAGCACCTAATAATGATTTAAAAATAAATACATTTCACTGACCCATATGCCATAAACTGCATGCATGAGATGAGGACATAAGGGCTTTGAAGGCTAGAAATCAATCACCTAACTTTCAGATTATATTATTGAGTTTGCCAATGAAGGATGCCAGTGGGAAGGTGAGGTGAACACTGGAGCAGAGTATGCTAGAATTCTTAACATCAAAACACAGGTGTAACTGACACAAGTCATATTTATTTTTCCAACTAGCAAATTCAGACTGTAGCTTCTTCACAATATGAGACTCTAGACAGCAATGACACTTTAGAAAGTTTTTGTTTATTTTCTGTTGTTTCCAGGGTGATCAGTTCCTTGCACAAAGTGACATTGTGTCAGCCAGAGGAACAGCTATGGGGGTGGAAAGCTGAAAGAAGCAGTACAACTTTCTTAAGCTATGACTGCTACCAAAGACACCTATCAAACCATGACTTCAAGAGTATTGCTAGGAGAGCTGCACTACAGACAGCAGTAACCTCTTTCACCATGCAATCTGGAAATTTTCTTCTAAAAATGCTTGTGTTGCACATACATCCAACCTAAGTATCAGCTTTCAGTGACTTTATTTTCATCTTTCTTCACCCCAAATTCCTTTCATTGTTTGCTTCTGCCAAATATTACACTGAATTACACAATAGTGCCTTTAGAAATGGCAGTGTCCACCTTTTTGCCTAGAGTCTTGTAAAATCTAACCTGATCCAGTACTGCATCCTGGGAAGAACAATATTCATAGACTCACAGAACAGTTTGGGTTGGATGTGACCTTAAAGATCATTTCATCCAAGCCTCCTGCAAAGAGCAGGGACATATTCAACTAGATCAGGTTGCTCAAAACCCCATCCAACCTGGCCTGGAATGTTTCCAGGGATCCAGAGGTACCTACCCCCTCTTTGGGCAACCTGTTCCACTGTTTCAGAGCCCCCACTGTAAAAAAATTCTTCCTTGTATCTAGTCTGTATCTATCCTCTTCCAGTTTAAAACCATTATCCGTGTTCTGTATCAACAGGTCCTGCTAAAAAGTTGTTGCCATCTTTCTTGTAAGTCCCCTGTAAGCAATGAAATGCTTCAATAAGATCTCTCTGGTGCCTTCAATTCTCCAGGCTGAACAACCTCAACTCTTTCAGCCTTTCCTCACAGGAGAGGTGCTCCAGCCCTTCGATCTTTTCCATGGCCCTCCTCTGGACTTGTTCCAACAGGTCCATGTCTCTACCGTACTGAGACTCCAGAGCTGGATGCAATGCACCTGGTGAGATCTCATGAGAGTGGAGTAGAGAATCAGAATAACCTCCCTCAACCGGCTGATCACACTGTTTTTGACGTAGCACAACAGATAGTTGGCCTTCTGGGCTGCAAGTGCACATTGCTGGGTTATGTCCAGCTTTTCACCCGCAAGTACCCCTCAAGTCCTCCTCTGCAGGGCTGCTCTCAGGCCCTTCATCCCCTTTGCCTGTATTGATATTGAGGGTTGTCAGATCCAGGTGCAGGAGCTTGCACTTGACCGTGTTGAACCTCATGAGGTTCACATGGGCCCACTTCTCAAGCTTACTCATGTCCCTCTGAATGGCATCCCATCCCATATTGTCTACCACTTATACTTCCAGAATTTTATCATTTAAATATTCAGGCAGACACAGAGCAAGTCCAGCTAAACTGGGGTTGTAGCCTTTTGCTGACCACAATTTCAGCTACCACTCTACTACAAAGACATTTATTTGAAAGAATTAATCTGTTTTGAACCATCATCAGTTACCTTGTTCGCCAGAATCTCATTAAGAAAAAAAAATAAAAAACTTACAGTTCTTACATATAAATGAGGAGAGGTATGAAGGGAGAGATAATCTTTCATTAGACCAATCAGCTTAGATAGAAAAACATACATAATTGGAAAAAAACAGTACAAAACCAGACAGCTAGTCTAATAAAAGTTACTACCCCCTTCCAATAAAGTTTGTTACATTTTTACCCTCACAATGACAATTACACATGTCCTGCTTGCTATTAAAGAAGAAAAAAACCTAGAGAAGTGAAGGCAATTTTAGCTATGAAAAAGCCTCTTCATTGTTCCACAGGTTTCAGCTCAAGTGTGCAAAGCAGAAATGAGGCTTTTAATACAATACAACTGAAAGAGATGAAGAATATGCTCTCTTCTTAATACACAACACTTCTAATAAGTTCTTACAGGAATGGGGAAAATAACCCCAGAATTCCCTTTCCTGTAAAATAGAATAACGTTAAACAGGGAAATTTTAGAAAACTGGCTTTCCGTTAGTGAGGGGGAGATATGGGGAAAAAAGCTATAAATAACATGGGAATGGAAGGAAATCTTACAAGAGAAATCAATAAAAGGGAGAAACAAAGATCATAAACCAAGAGAAGGAAGGAGCAACAACACAGACATAAACAAGAATGGTAAAAGGTTAAAATAAGAAAACAGTCAAGATTTTATTCTTTACTTTCCCAAAAAGATTGGTATGAATTTAAAAATAATGGGGGGTAGAGTGGAAGGATGCACAAAGATCTTCAACAGTAGAACTATTCAAAGTAAATCACAAAAGGAAAACAAACCGAAATAAATCTGAACATTCAAACAAAACCAGAAAGGCAACTTTCTTGGTTTAAGAACATATTCCATGACCCCTCTTCCTTCTGTTTTAACCCTTCTCCCTGTCTTTGAACTTGCAAATATCAGCTATCAGGGTGGTCACCAGAAAGTTCAGTTTGGTTTGATCTCAGGCTTTTAAAATAGACACAAACTCTGTCCTGGGTGGGTACAACAGTATATATATATACTGTTCTACCCTGCGTGGGTATAACAATACTTAACATGATGAGAACCTTCTAATGGCAGCTCTGCAGTCAGCTCCTCTCTACCTACTAAGCTGTAAACCTGTGCAGTCACCAAAAAAGTAGTTTCAGAGGAGTCTATAGGAGATTCCAGGGGTATAATAAAAAGTAAGACTTTAGGAAGACTACTACAGTTTATACTAAAATGCCACGACTCTTAGCCATATATATATAAATACGCATACACACACACACACACACATATTTCTATATGCACCTCCCTCTGTGGGTGAGGCAGATGCTGTGCCACATACATCCTTTGACATGTCAAGGGATTATATTCTGTTCTTTTTTTTCCAGTTGCCTAATGAGGACATGACTGATTTCCATGTAATGAATTCCAAACTCCCTTTTCCGCATGGGATTCTGGCTCAGGAGTAATCATCGTAGCAGGCTACCGGGATTTTTTACAATTATGCATCCTGAGATGTCAGAAAGGGACCAACCCATACTCAATTGATTTTCAAGACAGCAGCTATGCTGCAAAGAATTCAGAAGCTGTTAATCATTTACGCACTTCTCAACTTTGCCAGTCAATGCAGCAAATACATTTCTTCACCTCGCTTAGACAGAAAAAACAAGAATAACCTTTAAAGACCAGGAGTACTCACACATTATGGATTTATCTGGCTAGCAATATTAATTTCAGAACTGAAATATTGACTGAAAAGGCTGATGTTTTTAAATTACATACCTCCAAGTTTTATTAAAATTCCTTTTTATCTGCACAAGAACATAAAAACCATTAACTAAAATACATGCAGGGACAGAAATGACAACTGCTAAATTTTTCAGGAGTCTGTCTGAAAGGACCTTGACATTTTTCCAGTTATTAAGATTATATCTTCCACAATTCACATATCTAAGTAGGAACTAAACTGTAAAGACTAGCCTGTAGTGAGCGTTCGTACTTTTCTGAAACAAACTGGTTTAGTATTGCTGCATTGTTTGTCTGAAGTGATTTCTGAGAAAAATGTTTCTTATATTAAAATGATGAAAACTATGAAAATGATAACTTCACAATGCTGAAAACTCTAGTGACTCCATTTTTAATCACTTATCAGCTTGGAAGCATCAGAATCTTAAATGAAAGTGAAATGTTTTAAAGCATGGACTCCACAGAAACCAGCACTCTGGGTGAAGTTATGTCTAGGCTGGTCTCCAAGTTCCTTAGAAATCTTTCTTCAGTCTCAGTTTCACAAATGGAAGAATTAAGCAGTTGGACCTCTTTTAGAAGACAATGTATTTTCCTTTCTTTTGCTCATTGACTTTCCAGAACCATGGAAATGCCCTCACTTTCAAGAGAAAACTAGAATTTCCACATATCAATCTGTATTTGTTATGTGCAACAGATTCCAGACTATACAGATATTGTCTTCCTAAGACTGACATTTTCTTTTCTCCAAGCTGAGCGATTCTACATGCAATGCAATGATTCAGTCCCCAGTTGACAACAACAAGCATGAGTAGGTATGACTTGAGTCTGTTGTTCTGGAGGTGACCTGAGCTCTGGTATCTCATCGAGGAAGTATTTAATTTAGTATCTATTTGAGCACATACTCATTGCTCAGAGCTCACAGTGTGTAGTTCTAGTGTGCTAGCACACAAATCGGACGAAGCACTCTGAAATCCTGACAGCACAAAAATAAAAGGGGGTGGTATATGCAGACCTGCATAAGCTTTATAAGCACTCTGTACATAAACTTAGTGTATGCCTAAAAGCAGTTGCTTAAGGACGTAACAATGGTGTCTAGGGACCCTGCTCAACTGATGGTGACGAACATGAAGACAGATGGATCTGAAGACCCACCTTTTGGACTTCAGCAATGGGATGGTTTAGAATCAGCTGTGCCCCTACCTCCTCCTCTGAATCTTGGCCCAAGTGCTTGCGTGAAAGGTTTACATACTTTCCACATAGTACAAGTATAAATGAAGAGAGGTTTAAACCAACAGCTAAATTATGAAGAACACCTCCTACTTCTTGCAACAGACCTCTCTTGGACAAGAACATTAACAGCTGGGGCTAACCTCACTACTGTCAAACCCACAGTCAGCCTTTGAGTCTTATCACAGAAATAACTTGAAGGATAGAAAACCCAGATCATATTAATTTTTGTTATTTGCTTTCTGAAATCCCAGATTAAAAAGGTTTACGTTCTTAAGCACTGGCCAAAACCATAAGGACTATGTATATTGGTTTGGCTGGGGTTTTTTTTCCTGTGAAAGCTGAGATTCTTACTGGGACAGATGTTACAAGTGTATAATTTGTTGCTCACAGTTTACAGTACACGTATGTTTTGTTAAAGGGCTGTAGCTTGTCAGAAAAGCATTGAGTTGACCGCTTGTCTTACCAGGCAGCTACGCACTAGCTCAAACGGAATGTTGGGAAGGGGGAGGGAGCTCTCAGAAACCGTCAAACTGAGAAATGCTGCTGCAGTGCAGGAGAAACAGGGAAATCTGTGGGAAGCAATGAGCCATGAGGATGAGAACAAGAGGCTTGAGGAAAGTAGGGAACCAGGTCTCAGAGACAACAGGCAGATTTTTCTACAGACCTATGAGATACCGCGATGATCCATCTAAACAGGGGAAAAATAAGACACCTCATTTTTGCAAGGACAAAACCTGCTTTCAAACACAACTACCTGAGTATACATCACCCAGCAAATCTGTTCTCTCTCTTTCATGAAATTATGCTTTATTTTCATAATTCTAAAAGTTTTAAAAGTTTGTTGTGGTTTAAGCTTAGTCGTAAATTAGACAAAGCATGTAGCCTGCTTGTTTTCCCCCCACAACCTGTCCT